>JAPKID020000838.1:0-16416 GCA_026931265.2 Tropidonophis doriae | reverse complement strand
AAACCTATTTTTTAACTGTAAAATTAGGGGGTCATCTTATACGCCCGGTCATCTTATACGCCAGAAAATACGGTAGATGAAAATATTCAGTGGTGGGTTCCTACCAGTTAGACCCGGTTCAGCCCAACCAGTAGTGATTTGGTGGCCTGGGTCACTGGAACCAGAGTGACCCAGCCTGCCATGCCCCCAAACCAGTTATCTGGGCAGCGCCATAGGCAGCGCCGTCTTGGTTTTTTTGCTTCTGCACATGCACAGAACAATTTTTATTGCACTGCGCATGCACACACATCAAGTGCACACGGCGCACCCATGAGCGAACCGGCATTGACTGCCACAACCCACCCCTCAATATATTTGTACAGTAGCTGCTGTCTTAGAAAATCTGGTATAAAGACTGTTCAACTATTCATGCTTAAAAGAGAAAAGGTGGTTCAGGGCTTGCCTAGGCTTACTCAAAGCACTTTTTAGCATTCCTTCAAAACAAATAATGCTTTTACATAATATTCTTTAAGGAATTGCTGACAATGGAATGTAGGCAATTTTGTATAATGTAGATCACTTTATTTCTGTTGAACCTGGATCACTGTGTCATCCTGGCAAATATAGTCTTCATTTGTAAAATACTTTGATAAAATTAACTTCTGATTGACAATGGTTACTGTGTTAGTATTGTTGCTCATTATCTCTACAAAGTTGCTTTTTAAAACAAATTGCTTTAAGAACAGTCAGAAAAGTTTGAAACTATGCTAAATAATAAGAATCTTAGGGATACAAGTTCTAGTTTAACTTGTGCTATTGTTTATCTCCAAATGAGCCAAGAATAGAGGAATGAATATCGATACTATGCAATATCTGTTTATGTAAAGAAATCATGAAGTCTTGAGTTAATTTTATTTTATTCATTACATTTCTTTTGTGTGACACTAGGACTCAAAAATGATTTGATGGCATATAATCAAAATCTCCTTCAACTAGCTCACATTGTCAAATTAAGTAAGGTTATTGAACTATAGTTTAAAATTATGTAGTACTGTGAACAGGCCTACTACATATTGACTTATTAAAAATAAAAGATATGTAAAATACTGTGAATCAATACAGTTCCATGTTCAATAACTTATATTTCGTAGCAATTATATCATTTATCTTATTAAGTATACTGATGTATATGTCTGTTTATGTAACAAAAGTGCTGTTAATTTTTTTATGTTAAGATTTTAGTTGGTTCCAGTTTGGGTGGATGGTTGATGCTTCATGCTGCAATTGCCCGTCCAGAAAAAATAGCTGCACTAGTTGGAATAGCTGTAGCTGCAGACCATCTTGTATCAACTTTTCAACAACTTCCTGTAGAGGTTAGTACCATATATTTATATATATACATATATTTCTTGGGATACTACTTGAGGATTAGGAAGAGTAATAGTCTTTTATTATGTAAAGTATATGTGCTAATGTTTTAAATAGCCCCCTTTTAAAATAGTTAACTGAAGTAACTTAGGGTTATCACAACAAACCAAGTTGAAAATACCTAGGCCAAAACCGTTGCTTCACCCTGTTTCAGGGTTTACAAAATTTCATCTCATTTCAATTTATCAAAATTAATTTTTAGTGTAATCATTCTGTACTTTCCGTTGTGTATGATTCAGGTAAAGACCCAAATAATTGATTTGATGTGAGGTCAATGAAGAATCTAAGCCAGTGAATAAAGCTTATTAGGAAATGTTGAGCAGAAAGAAGTTAATGGGACCTTTTTTGATAAAGCTCTCAGATTCAATGTAATCTTGCTGTTCATGGATAGAATTTGATATACCATATTTTTTGGAGTACAAGATACTCTGGAGTATAGTTTTTGGGGAGGAAAATAGAAAAAAAATTCTGCCTATCAAGTAATCATCTGACTACTGTCCTTAGCCTGGTCAGCTTCAACACATTAGTTTGCTGGTTGTTAATGAGTGTGCATGCTCTCGTTCTGCCCTCATTGGGGCAGAAAAACTGCTTCTAAAGCACAGCTGATCGGCGGAGGGAGTTCCAGTAAGTAGATAAGGCGAAGCATGGAAGCGGTAAGACAAGGCAGCAGCTGTTCCGGGTTGCAATTTTGGGCTCCGCGCCTCATGTTTTCAACACTCAAATGCTCCGTTAGAGACCGGTTCAAGGCTGCGGGGGTTGCCAAAGCACATCGGTGCTTAAAAACATGATGTACAGAGGCCAAAAATGTGTGTGTGGGGGGGTGGTAGAGGTGTAAAATGCAAAAAATGTGATGCAGAGAAGCAGCGATCAGTGGCAATGTACTCTGCCAGTCTCAACAGCCTTGAACCGGTCTCGAACTGAGTGTTTAGAGGCTGAAAAATGTGAGGCACAGAGCTCCAAAAATGCAAACCATTGTCTGGGGCAATCTCTGCAGCCAGGAAGAGGATGCGCGGAGGCAGAAGGCTGGGAGCTGGTGGATGGGTGGGGCTACATTCGGAGTGTAAGACACACCCAAATTTTAAGCCTGTTTTATGGGGAGAAGTGCATTTTATACTCCAAAAAATATGGTAGTTCCTGGAGCAACACCCTGAAATATTATCTGATTTTTTCAACAAGTGGACTCCAATGAAAAAAAAAGGCTTCCCTGTTATATCAGTTGCATCACTTGGGAGGTTTGTCTATGCTCCTTTTGGCTGTCTTGACAAACCAGAACAAAAGTTGGTTCCATGTAATAGCAATAGCACTTAGACTTATATACTGCTTCACAGGGCTTTACAGCCTCTCTAAGTGGTTTACAGAGTCAGCATATTGCCCCCAACAGTCTGGGTCTTCATTTTGCCCACCTTGGAAGGATGGGAGGCTGAGTCAATCTTGAGTCTGTGAGACTCACAGAATTAGCATGCAATACTACTGCGCCACCACAGCTCTTGAATAAAACACTTCATTGGAAGAAGGGATGTTTCTGTGAGCCTAAAAAAACAGCGGAGTTTATTTATTAGGATGCAGCCTAATGTTTCTAATAGCATAATTTAATTCAAAACTGTGAAAAGCAAATGAAAAGGACCACGATTTTTTGGGAATTTTTTCCCTTTTCAGTCCCCATATTATGTACATGTTTCTTCTCTAGATTAGATTGGCACAGGGGTGAAATCCAGCAGGTTCTGACAGGTTCTGGAGAACCAGTAGTGGAAATTTTGAGTAGTTTGAAGAACCGGCAAATATCACCTCTGGCTGGTTCCAGAGTGGGGTGGGAATGGAGATTTTGCAGTAATCTTGGTTGCTCTTCTCTGCGCTCTTTCCAGAGTCTCCACGTCTTTTCTACATCTTGGTGACCAAAACTGAATGCAGTATTCCAAGTGTGGCCTTACCAAGACTTTATAAAGTGATATTAACACTTCTCGTGATCTTGATTCTATCCCTCTGTTTATGTAGCCTAGAACTGTGTTGGCTTTTTTGGCAGCTGCTGCACACTGTATAAATTGGCTAAAGTTTGTAGTGCAGCTAAGTTACAATTTATATAAGAAATGGATTTTTAAACTAATTTTAAGAACATGCCTGAAGATCTAAATAATTAAAAAGATAGTTGCCAATAAGATATTAAGTTTTTACCATACATTTGACAGGTCAGCGCTACATGAAATTGCTACCCATCAAATATAAAAGAATGATGAGATTCTGAGAAAGCAACTAGGTATTTATAATACTTGGATTAGTTTATATTTGGAGGCATGGTAAACTGTAACTCATTTCATGTACTCATGGACCTAACTAGTTTGTCAATGGTTTGCATTTCCATAGACCAGGGGTTGGCAACTTTAAATACGCAAAGCATCACAAAGGTCCTAACTGGAAGCCCCCCATTCAATTCTGGAGCCGACTGGAAGTCTGGTTCCCCCATCATAGAGTCTCCTAGTGCGGTATCCTTTTTCCTCTCTGTCCTAACTGAAAGCCCTATCAATTGTGGAGCAGAAGGATGAAAGAGCCACATGCAGCTCCAGAGCCATATGTGGCTCCAGAACCCTGCCATAAACTGTCTGTTACAGTACAAGAATGCTATTGGTCTTTCTCCTGAAGTGTAATCAACTTCTCTGCCTACTCAAGTATTCCATGTGTACTATTGCTTACATTTAGAATTCAAGTAATTTAAGGTTATTTATAGCAAAGAACTGACAGGCAGAGAAAAATTAAATACTCATTTCCCTTCCTAATTCTCTGACTTTGATCCTTTTCTTGAAGTAGTTTTTCCTGTTTAAAAAGGAATTATGGTAACAGCTCTCATCTACAATATAAGGAGGATAGGGGAAAAAGCCACTATGGTGAAATATCTAAATCTTTTTGCACAGAATAGCTGATTGGATAGGCTTTTGGCCTGATCTTTTTCCGTTTTTTTAATGTTTTAGTTAGTGAGACCACATTCAGTGCTACTATTATTCTACTGAATACTGTATCATTGCTCCTCTAGTGAAGAGCCAATCTAAATACATGACTCATGGCTCAGGACGAGAATTAAAGCTTTTCTTCCCTAGTGACATTTGGGTTTAAGCTCTATTAATTTCACTAGAAGTTCTAGATGTACATAGATTCAAAGTTATGTTGAAACCAAACCTATTAAAACTTTTAAGATTGAATGCATTTCTATATAAAATTGTAAATAATAAGTCTGCTAAGATCATTCTAAGGAGTGCTTTGTAGCAAAATTTTACTTAATTTTAGCAAAACTATGTGTTTGCTGATTCATTGCAGTACCAAACCCAATTGAATTGCTTTCTGTGCATGAAGATGTGAACTGGGAAGGCCCTCAAAGCAATTGGCTCTTATGAGTTACACTTCATTTGCACAGCCTTACCTGAGTCGAAGAAACATATTTATACTCTCAAAATGTTAGTTTCAAATATATTCATATATTTTCCACCCAAGTTTTGAATGCAAAAATGGAAGAAATATGCATTCTAAAGAATAATGGTATTTCATTACACATTTTAGTAAGATTAGATTAACAAAGATGTAAACCAAATAAGAATTCTCACCCCTCTTTAATGGATAGAAGCCCCTTTAAGCATTGTATTTCTACTGGTAAATACAAACTACCTTCTTTGCATGTTTTTTTTTCTTTCCAGAGTGCAGGTTTCTCATTTTTTCATCCAGTTCCCTTCAGAAAAATTAATCTTTGATATTTAGTAAATTGTTTAGTCCATGATTGTATCTCTGAGGTGAAATGTAATACACAGGACAGTTCATTTAATGACCATTCGAAGTTACAGTGGCACTGAAAATGTGACTTTTGACCATTTTTCACATGAGTATTGCAGCATCCTCATGGTCATATGATCAAAATTCAAATGCTTGGCAACTGACTCATATTTAGGATGGCTGCATTTTCTGGAGGTCTTTTGCGATCTTCTGACAAGCAAAGTCAATGAGGAAGTCAGTCTCAGTTAGCAGTTGTGTTACTAACTTATCAACTGCAGTGATTCACTTAACTGTGGCAAGAATGGTCGTAAAATGGGTCAAAATTCACTTAACAAATGTTTCACTTAGCAATAGAAATGTTGGGCTCAATTGTGGTCAAGGACTACCTGTACCTGTCAATACAAAATGGCAGAAAAGTTTATTAAGCTATCAAAGTCATGTAAGCCAGTCAGCTGTTGATCTGCTGAGTGCTAGAATATTGTGCGTGTGTGTGTAATTATGTGTGTGTATATATATATACACACACAAATACACACACACACACACACACACAAACACAAAATTTACTGTCAGAATCTCTGGTCCTGTAACATCAATTGATTGCCCTGACTTCTGGAATGATACAAAATAGGTCTTGATTTTCTTTGTGGCATGATTTTAGGTATTTAAAAACTGTGATTTTGACCGGGAGGGGGTGGTGGAGACTCCTACTATTTCTCATAGGTCTTATTTCCAGTTTCCTTATTCAATATCATTCTTTCTCTTCTCTAATAGTGTTCGGAATCATTAAAACAGTGTCCATAATTGGATAGACTGTCCTAGAATCCTAATACCCAGAATTTATAAGTGTCTCTAGTTCTCTTACCAGTATTAGTATGATGGCTTCCAGCTCTCATTCATTGCCCTAGGACAGGGGTCCTCAAACTTTTTAAGCGAGGCCAATGCACAGTCCCTCAGATTGTTTGGTGGCTAGGCTGGCTCTGTGGGTATGGGTAGGTAATCATGCAACTGGGTGGATGTGCAAATTTAGCTGTCCATTTTTGCTCTGAGGCGGATGGACATAGAAAGCCCAAGCTAAGTAGTGGAGGCGAGGGGTGCCATTTTCCCCTCCTGGGGCCTCTGTGCATCACGTTTTGTCCTCCCTTGTCCCCAGAAGCACTCTGGCGGGCAAAAATGGGATGCTTCGAGACCTCCGCACTTCACATTTTTGACCTCCCCCAGCTCCCAGAAGCACTCTGCCAGGCAAAAACAGGATGTGTGGAGGCCTTTGCACCTCCTGTTTTTCGACTCCCCGGTCTCCAGAAGCACTCTACTGGGTAAAAATGGCCTTACCTTCCAGCTCCAGTCTGCAGGGTTCACCAAGGTGAGACCTGCGCTCAGCTGAAGGGTGGTGGCTGATCGGTGGGCAGGGCAATATGGGCGGGGCAGCCTTGTCTCGCACAGGCCAGATTAATGGCTTCAGGAGGCCATATAGTTTGAGGACCCCTGCCCTAGGAGAAAACACTGCCTTTTAATAGTTACTTCCATTTGCTGGATTGTTCAGTTACAGTTATAGGAAAATCAAAAATAATTAAACCTGATTTTCCTGTTTAGGTGCCTCCACTGAATAATTGCTAGAATAACAGCCTATGGAATGATGTAACCAGATGTAGGTGGAGGTATAATTGATGGCCAATCACGTTTTCATCCATTAAGATAAAAATTGATTAGAAAATGCTGTAAACTAGAATATATTACTGGGAGAAAAAGTTGAAGTCAGATAAGCAAGGCACGCATTAGTATTGTTATTCAAATTACTGGCAGATTTTCACCATACTTTATTTCCTCAAAATTTAGGTTGCTTTCCACAGGTTCCTCTTTGCCAGATTCTGGTGATTCCTGAACTCCATTTTTTGCTATGGATTTTCATTTGGGATTGGATTAGCTGTCTTTGGACCATCAGGTATAGTTCAAAACAGCCCCTTTATTATCTGACAAGGACATTTTGGAGAACAGAAGCAATTCTAATATGATTTGGGGGCTCTCTAGATCCCTAGCATTCTCTCTATTCCTTCATTCCCACAGAGAATATATTAAGATTTTCGGCATAGGAAGTAAAAAGTTCAGAAATAATAAACCCTCTCAGCAAATGCAGTATGAAATTGCAAAGCCTGAGTGTAATATATGGTATTATTTTTGTGACATTCCAACTACGGCATTTTTGCAAATTGTCATGCCCTAGAATCATTTCAATATTTAGCTTAGAAACAGTGGTGAGCATTCTGTTTAAACATTAATGCCTATAGATAGTTCGATCTTTAAGCATCTTTTCATAGGCACTATTGCAACAGCTTCAGCATTCATTTTTGAAAATGTTCTTTGGGGAATATTTCATTCATTATTACTACAAAAGGCTTAGGCTTGCCAAAAGGAAAAAAAATACCATAAAGATGTGACTTGAATAACAAGAAGTCCAGGCTTGGAGTTAAATGTAGAATTGACCATATTGTAAAAGATATTTCTTAGATAACGTTTGAATGTGTGAAAGTATCATTAGAAACCCCATTATTGGAAGAAAATTCAAATAGGCTTGCTAGGTATTCAAAACTCATATTTTTCTCAGAAATGATTTGGTGACTAGCATACTTAATTAATCACCACCATATATACAGCTTTCTGTGACCTGTAAATTGTTCATATGCAAACACGCTAAAATTTTATAAAATCTTTTCCGATTCGCATAAGTCATTTAGCAGAATGCTTTGCTCATTGTAAGAATCAGCCAAATACTCTCCACAAAGAGCTATCCAGCCTTCAACTGAAAATTTCCAGTAAAGGTTAGTCAATTAAGCTTTCTGAGCTGATTGTTGCACTATTTAACAGCTACCGCCATTAAGAAATTCCTCCTAGTATTTAGCCTGAATTCTTTCTTTTAATTTCAATTACTTAGTTCTAGTCCTACACTCACCTTTAATAGACAGCTGAGTCTTCACCCTGTTTTTTGTGGCAGCCTTTTAGATATTTGTAGACAGCTACTGTATTGTTCCTTAGGCTTCTCTTTGGCAGGTTAGGCATGTAGCCACCCAACACCTCTCTTACAAACATTTCCAGCTTTCCCGTTTCCATTTATATATTTAAAATTTTGCATAAACTCCATTTTAACAAAAGCCTCAAAGTAATTTAAAATACACAGTCAAAATACTTTTCAATATGTACTACTTTAGTCAACCCTTTTTAATGTCTTATTTTGCTCACTTCTTGAAACATAAAGCATACTAGCTGGAGAATTCTGGGAGTTGAAATCTTACATCTTAATGTTGCTAAGGTAGGCTTAACCTATGCAAAGTATAGTGGTATTTATTACTTCCTTTGATCTGGGTGCAATGATTTGCTTAATGTGCACTATACTTATATTGGCAACCTGTTGATGGTCCACTAATAAATGCATCAGTGCTTTCTTTTATACATTGTCAACAAGCCATAACTTCCAAATTTAATGCTGCAAAAGTAATCAACTTTTACATCCTCTAGGTCAGGGGTGTCAAACATCGTCACATGACGTATCGTGACTTTTTTTGCCTTCACTAAACTGGGGGTAGTTGTGGGCAGCAGGCGATGCATCTGACCCACGGGCCATGAGTTTCACACCCTTGCCCATTTATAAGAATGTGGTATAGCACTGGCAGTGGTGGGTGTCCTACTTGATATTTCCTCCCAGGAATTGATATAGTTCATTTAGGAAGAAAGTATGGATGCCATTGTTTAAGTAGTTGTACATTTACTGAAATACAATACTGCTGTTTATAATTTAAAATCCATTTTCTTAATTTTTATTTGCCGTTTTTGCATGACATAAAAGAACCAAGCTACTTTATTTAGTCTTTAATGCATGAACCTATTGCGGCGCTATACATTTGCTATTATTTCTGTCTCCTAAGAGGAAAAAGTTGGGTTTTTTCTGTAACATTTTTTTCTAGGGTTTTCTCGCCATTTTTGACCCTTGTAGAACAACTGAATTATTTTTAACCTCATGACTATGTTGATTGATATATGTCCAGTAAAAGATGGTGAAGAAGATATTTATCAGAAGATGTTAATGCATTTGAAACCATATTTATATAAAGTATTAGTATAAATTATTGCTGTTTTTTATTATTTCATGTAATAATATGTTAATGGTATCTTTAACAGAAGCAAAGATTGGTTGGTTTAATTCTTTTTACGGTGTATGAATTTAAGTCTCATTTTAGGGCTTTTTTGCTACTGAATAATTTTGATCACAATTCAGTTGAGAGCAGTAACTGGATAGAGAATTGAGGTTACAAAATGTATGGTTGTGTATTCATGGAAAATATTTGTTTTTTTGGGCTCTAAAAGTTGTTTTATCAATTTATACTGAATTAGAAGCATGAGCAGAGAAGATAGTCAAAGGCTTGTTTTTTAAAAGTTGAATCTTAATATGAAATTGGTTGAATTTATATCTATTTAAAAGCTGATGTGTTTGTCTCTTGAAAAAAAATGCATTTAAGAGAAAACATATATGCTAGGGTTTTATGAGATCTTAGTGTTGGATAGTTGGTTTTCTTATTTTATTTTCTATGTGGGTACTCCCCCCTCCATTGTTTTGATCTCTAAATATGGTTTCTGCTTTGCCAACTTCAGCCTTTACAGGGATTATAAAGAAATCCATGGACTAGATTGTGAAGGTGAAAAAAACTTATCCTATAAGCAAGGTAGTGGCAAGCCACTTCCATATTGCTGCCAAGAAAACTAAATGGGTCTATCCATGTTGTTATCAGGAATCAAGGTAGACTTGATGGAGTTTTTCCCTTTTAATCACATAGACTTTTATACCAGAGATAGTCTCAATGAAAAGTTACTTCCTAGTTTGATAATTTCTTAAAAATTCTTCTGTTTACCAAAGAGCAACACAAAAGCATGGTAATCAAAATTTATATAGCAATGAATCTGATTTAAAAGAAGTTTATCTATGGCCCAGGAGTTGAGGATCACCGAGGTCAGATAGGGTACTTAGTTTTCCTGACAACGGAACATACTACTTAATTCTTATGGAGAAAATGCCAGTTATTCTAAAATAGCAATACCACTTAAATCTATATATTGCTTTATAGTGCTTTACAGCCCTCTCTAAGCGGTTTTACAGAGTCCGCATATTGCCCCTAACACTGCACTGCCTGTGGTCTTCTGGGTGCGCTTCAAGGTGCTAGTTATCATCTTCAAAGCTCTCCATGGCACGGGTCCTGGCTATCTGCGAGATCGCCTCCTACCACACACCTCCCTTCGACCTGTCCGCTCCCACAGGGTGGGCGTCCTGAGGGTGCCATCTGCTTGTCAATGCCGGCTGGCGGCTCCCAGGAGAAGGGCCTTCTCTGTGGTGGGTCCGGCCCTCTGGAACGACCTGCCCCCTGATCTCCTCACCATCACTAACATACGCCTTTTCCGTCGGACGCTCAAAACGCATTTTTTCCATCTGGCTGGCCTGGCATAGATTAAGGGTTTAATTTTAAAGTTAATATTTTAATTGGTCTTAACTATTTTTAGCACAGATTTTACTATTTAATTCTATTTTATATTATGTATGTGTTGTGGTTTTTACTTTTTCTGTGCACCGCCCTGAGTTCTACCATGGAGAATAGGGCGGTATATAAATCTGAATAATAAAATAAAATAAAAATAACACTGAAGCCCAAAAAAATCCCTTGCTCGATTGCTGAAAAACTAAAAACATTAAAGCAAATCACAGAATTTGAGAAAATACTAATATAAAAGTATGCTCCTGACATTTTGCTTATGATTGTTTGTTTAAACCGCTTGTTCCAGGCGCGAAAAGAAAGAGGGAAAAGGTATTCCCTTCCTTGGGGTATTTACCTCTGCTTCACTTAGCGGAACTCATATGGGTGCCGGATTAAAAGGAAAGGGATTGTTGAGAAGCTGGAGGCAGTCAATGAGAGAGGAGTCCAGTTTCCATCTCCTTGCCCCCATTTCAGGGTAAGATTAAGCTAATTCCAGGAATAGGCTCGGACAGTACAGCTGCGGAGTTGGAAAAATACTTCCTCTGGCTATGACAGTTCAGTTCCAGTTGCACTGAAAGACAAAGGGGCTCTTCAGAGAGAGGAGTGGGGAAGAAATGTAAAAACAAGAGTAGGATTAGAAACCTGAGACTTTAGGGATTTCCTGAACAAAGTGAATCAGTGGACTGAGTTATTTGGCATTTTCCTTCATAAATGATTATCTGTTTGACTTGGCTCTATAAATTGAGATGATTAATTTTCTTGACATCTCTAGCAGGTCATCTTCCAAGTGAGTTCCATGGAAAATGGCACCTCTGCCCAGAAGAGCCTATAATTTAGAATAAAAACACCTGTAATTGAAAAGTTGGATCCTTCCAATTGGTTATTTGGATTTAGATCAGACCCTAAATTGCTTACAAAAGGAGCAGAAGGAATTAAAAGACTCTAAAAATTTATATATATAATTGGTTTTCAAGTCTTCAGGCATGTAATGAATATATGGTATCAGGTAATGTTCCAAAAACATCTATAGGGTGGATGGGGAAAAAAGGATGATAGCTTGGTGAACAATACATGGATTGACCTAACAAAACTTTGTAAACCAGTGAAGAAACAAGAGAAGAACATTATGACTCTTGCACAATTGACAGAAATAAGAACTTTACATTTAGCTATGTTTCCATCACGTATAAAAGGCACAACTTCTTTAAAATAGCTTTCCCCCCAACTGAACTCCTATTTCTACTATTCACATTCTGCATTCCAAAATGTAGAATAGACTTGTCGCTCTCCTCTTGAACATGCTGTTCTATGGAGACCCTTTTTTAAATAGTGCTATGGTGCCATGACACCATTCCTAAAACATAGCGCAATAAACGTCTTTCAGCCAGCTAACTCCCCTCCCCATCTGTATGATGTATCAGTGAAAAGTACAATATTGCAATCCAGCTTTTTATTGGCAACAGAAAATTGTAATTTCTATTCAATGTACTAAGGCTGTTTGAAAATATCAATGGAAAACATCAATTTTAAAAATATAAACAGCATTTTAGAAGCATAGAAAACTGACAGCAGTTCAGATCTGGGGTCCAACTTTCCTTTCAAATTCTATCGTATCTATAAAATGCATACAAAGGTACATTTCAAGGGTTAAAAACAAATGGAGTCCATAGTAAGCATAACCTAGAAAAGTAAAAACTGTGAAAATCAGTATCAGGAACACAGAAATCACCAATTGCCTCCTGAAGCATAATTAGAAAACAGAACAGAAACTGTATGCAAAGACTATGATGCAATTAAAGTAATACTTAAACCACTGCAAAGAAATGCGCATAAACAAATGATCAGGCTATTTCTAGTCCATGTGATTAATTTTTGATCTATTATTTTTTCTTCTTCTAATGTCTAATATTTTAAAAGGGCATATAAGCTCCCTTTCAATTTAAGTGTGGTAGCAAAAAACACATATAGTTTTCCTTAACGTTTCCTTTGATGAAAAGTTAGAGGAATTCCTAACGCTGCTATTCATTTACTGACAGTTTGCCTGGTTATAATAAAGATATTAATCTGCACATAGCATGTTTCTTAAGTTCCAATATGACTCACCAAAAGCTTTGAGAAATAAAATAGCAAGAAATTGCTTTTTTAAAGTGATGGGAATTTTTTTTATTTGAACTAACACAGGCATTATGGGACCTACATACTCTGAAGAATCTGTATGTAGTTTAAGAACTGGTAAAATTTGGGAATATTTTGAAATGATGCAATTCACCTAAAGGATCTTTTCGCCATTAACTTTTAATAAAGATTAGAATTAAAAAAATCCCATTTCTGACCTTACATATGGGGCAAACATATCTAGGCCCCATTTGGATTTGGAGTGGAAGCTACTATCCTGGAAGCATGTTTTAATTTTTGCAGGATGCTGATTTTATTAACTTCACCTCTTTTATGTATGTAACCCATCTTGAATGGGAAGGCTTATTCTCAGAGGCAGGCAATATTTTTTTAAAAAATAACTGCAATTCCATTAATGACAAAAAAAGTCTTCTATTTGGCTATATTTTCATATAATTGTTCATGCCCATTGAAGTCTCACTTTAACTGCCCAATCCTACAACATTGCCAAATGGAATAGTAAGTTGTGGGGGATACTTTTGAACTGAATCCACCCTATATGGAAATCAATAGAATGTAAATTCATTGACTTCGAGGAAATTAATTTGACCTTCATGGCAAATCACTGAAGAGAAGAAATGCTAGAATCTTCCTCCGATTAATGTTCTTCAGAACACAAAATTAAAAAGATCAGACACAACAGTCTCTCCAGTTGAAATGATACTGAAATGAGTAACAAAATAGCAGAGCACAGTATGATGCATGATATGGACAGATGCCAAGGGAGCACCTGTCTTTACCTTGGACCAAGTGCAAAGAGTTCTCCAGGGTTTGAGTGAAAGTTCATGTCTCCGAGTGCTCCTCAACATCAGAAACAGCTTCCCCCATGTATTGAAATGTAGCATGTCAAAGAAAGGATGCATCCAAGGTCAACTTTTTGCATGACAGGAAGTCTCTTTTAACATAGGAGAGCACTGAAACAAGGAGCCCCCATCTACAACCCCAAAATCAAGGAATCGTAGAGTTGGTTACTGGAGACTGTTCTTACAGTTGGTTGCAATTTGGCTTGGTATTTCTGGATTATATTAAGAGAAACAGGACCTTAGAGCTAAGGAGAAGTTGAAGGTTTCTTGCAAAATTTCTGTCCTGGTGTAAAAGTGATTTCCAGAAATCCGATAAACCTAATGTTAAGTATTGTTATGAACAAAGATGTTACTTTCTCCACCTAAAGGAACTCATAACCCTGCTTGCAGAGGGCAAATTCCATTAGTTGCTACTATCTGTAAAGTAAAATGAAAATGCCACAAACCCCAGTAACATCCTTCACGGAGGAAATGAAGACAAAGTCCCAGAACATTGCTCAAAATGATTTAGAGGGAAGAAAATGCAAAATACAGAAGATAATTAAGTAGAGACAGAAGGTTGTTCTTATCAGAACTCCAGATATAGTTAAAACACTGGTTTCCTTCCTTTCCAGGACTTAAGGACAGCCAGCTCTATTTCAAAAAGGGTGATGCCATCCCTTAATCTTTTTCAAAGGACAAATATGGGAGAATGGATCCTCCACATCCTTAGATTCATACAAAATTCTGAACAATGTTGGCACAAATAGAAATGTACAGTATGCACTTAGGTTCTGCCCAAATGAATCATTTGTGCGAAATACAGATCTCATGCAATTTTTGCATATGAAAAGGTCTTTGTTGAAGTTTTCAGTGGAAGATGGTTGTTGTGTTCAGGTCATACCTCTCAATTCTAATTGAAGAAGACAGTCCTGAAATACAGCATCTCAGCACCAAGCCATCCAGGGCTTTATGGATTGAAACCATTAGTGCTAATGTGGTGGCAGCAGCATTGTGAAACTCCACACTTTTGCTGCATTTTTGTGAGAAGATGTTTTAACTGTACCAATAGAAGGGAATATTTGTAGCTCAGGGTAGAATTATGGAGTCCTGGGTGCTCTCTGAGCTTAGGTTTTTTGTTTTGTTTTTTGTTTCATTACCAAATAAGGTAACATCACCAGTGCAAGAAGGGAATGGATTTGCTCTCATTAGTCATATTAATTGATAATTTCCTGGACTGATAAACATGCTAAGTTAATGAAACAAAATACTATGATGATTAAAGACTGGGAGACTTTGGTTTATATTTACCTTCAACAAGAGAATCTGACTGGGTAATTTCAGTCCAGTCAGCCACTCTCAGTCCAACCTTCCTCACAGGTCTTATATAAGTTGGAATCAAGGAGTATTAGATACAAGGGCTTGAGCTACTAGAGAAAGGATATCATATAAATATGAAAAAACAACAAAATACAATACATGATGCCAATACTAATACCAAAGCCAACTGTAGGTTGTCACTTCTCAGTAATACTCTGAAGCTAAGCATTATAGTAAATATAACTATATGTTGTTATGTTCATCAATATGAAAGATACTACTAGCTTGTCCAACAATTAACTTAGGATCAGATCTTCTAAGGAACTGTCTGTAGTCTGTGTTCTCAGACTAAAAAATTGATAAAATGGGTTTCTTTAAAATGTTTTTGACAAGTCAAGCTTTTAAATCTGGAATTAATGGTTCCATGGCATATTTTGCATTTAATTACATTGAATCATGTGCCTATGTGATAATGTGTATATGGATAAAGTTTTTCCCAGGCTTTGGGCTAGGGTGGTTGGAGTCTCTTGCTGGGTATATGATACATTTGTTTTGCTGATCAGATTCACCAGCTTATTGTTTTACATTCCATTTTTGATTGTATATTTGTTGTCTTGTATTTTTGCTGTGAGATGCCCAGAGTCAATTGGAGTCAGGCAGTGTCAAATGAAACAAAAGAAAATATGATTGCCTTGAAGGTATCACTTGTGCCAAATTATAGTATCAACAAATCCATGTTATTTAAAAAATAACTAGTGGGAAATGAAGCTAGCATGTTGAGTGAGACATTGCAATCCTACACTGAGATGAATGTGTAATGAAAATACAATGATATTTTATAAACCACAGTTCATTCTGAAAAGGTATGTGACTATGTTTTGTGTATGGCAGTGATATTTAAAACAAAGAAAACTAACTATGTATAGCACAAGCATGCATTTGTACTTGCTTCCAAGAAAGTAGATATAGAGCAGCAGTCTAAGCCACAGTACCAAAATACATGATTCCATATATAAAGGATACAGCAGGCCTGTAAATAGACTAACACTTTTTCCAGCCAAGTTGGCTCTGCAATTGCATTATTTATGATGATCTAAAATAAATTACTAAAATCTTACAAAATTTTAGTGTTTTAGGCTTTCCAACCCAATGTTATGTTTGAGGGGGAAAAAACAACAAAGAGGCTCTGAATTTTATCTGTCCATCAACAGAATAACTCTTTTAAAACAAAATCAACCAAATGTAGGAACTAAATGTAGTGTAATGAGAGAAACTGGTAAATGAAAATTCACAAAAACACACAGAGACAACACAATCCTAGTAAAATATGTATGTAAGAGAGAGAGTGGGGGGAGAGAGGTGTATACACGGACACATATACATACTGTATGTACACAGAGATAGATAGATAGATAGATAGATAGATAGATAGATAGATAGATAGATAGATAGATAGATAGATAGATAGA
>JAPKID020000837.1:0-16418 GCA_026931265.2 Tropidonophis doriae | reverse complement strand
GTTGTTACAACCCTCTTTATATTCCTTTTTATATCTTCTTTATGTTCCAAACTTAAGAAAGAAAAAAGATTCTTAAATGGAGACCAAAAACAATCCAATGAATCCAATCAAGCATTTAAAAAAAAAAAAAAATCCATAGGTATAAGCAAGAGTAAAAAGTGGAAGAAAAATTAATCCGTTCAGTTTAGAAAATAGGGAGCATTTGCAAAAATTCCATCCATAAAAAGAAAAATTAGACGCAGGACAACACACTAAGTTTAATGTAGTTTAATTTCGACACTTGCACTCTTCTGTATTCAATTTTAGTTTAGCTTTAATTTTAGGGCAGTAATCTCTTTTTTTAATAATAAAATTTCCTCACCAATTCGACACATTTTCTCTTTCCGCTTTCTTCCTCTTCCGGAGCTGTCCCAACTTCAGCAGCTTCAAAGCTGCAATTCTGTTGCCAGAAATAAGAGCTATTCCTGGATCTTTCATGTACTTTGCGGTGTCCCTGAGATTCTCAATCACCGTCTCTGTGGGATGGTTTAGGTCCAAATGGACCGTCCAGTGGCAGAAATATTGACTGCAATCTTGGAACTCCAAGATCGCACATTGTGTCATACTGACGTCAGCTCCTCCTCTCAAATCCATTATATTTTCAATGCAATTAGAGTTAAGGTATAAATTCAAATCCTTTTCTTTTCTTCTGTCTGCCTGAAAACCCTAGAATAGAATCTACTAGGACTGAACCAGCTATTAGACATTTCTAGCAAAGCCTCATTTACTGCCTGTAAGATTCTTGCATGAGAAGATTTTTCCCTGAAATATTTGTACTCTTTTGATTGGTTGATTGATTATATACCATCAAGTTGATGAAAAATCTTAGTTCTTACAGCAGCACCTCCTATCACTTCTGTAACTGAATCTATCCACATTGCTACTCATTGTCCTCTTCTCTTTTCTTCTCCCTTCACCAATATTAAAGCCATCTCCAGAGAGCTGGGTCTTTGCATTTCTCCAAAGTAGAGTAATTTGAGCCTAATCATTTGTGTCTTGATTGGGAACTCTGGGATAATTTTTTCAGTGATCCATCTGATTTATTTTCTTTGATGTCTACAGTATTCTCAGGAGGTTTTTTTTTGATTTTGGAATTTTTTTATCCCACACTTATTATTTTTATAAATAACTTAAGATGGTGAACGAACCTAATTCTCTTTCTTCCTCTTATTCTCTCACAATATCAAACCAGAGGTGGGTTCCTACCAGTTCAGACCGGTTTGGCCAAACCAGTAGTGGTTAGGCGGCCTGGGTCACTAGAACTAGCAACAACCCAGGCCTGCAATGCCCCTGAACTGGTTCGCTTATAGGGCTGCCATCTTGATTTTTGGTTCTGTGCATGCACAAATTTATTTTTTTTCCCTTTTTTAAACATTTTGCACATGCGCAGACCTATTTCTGTGCATTTTGCCTACCCTGGACTGGTAGTAATGCTGGGAACAACCAACTCCTATACCAAACCTGTGAAGTGGGTTGGGCTGAGAGACAGTAACTGGCCCAATGTCACCCAGCTGCTTTTTATTTATTTATTTATTCATTTATTTGGATTTATTATCGCCCCCTCTCTCCGAAGGGGACTCGGGGCAGTGTACAGGAATTTAAGAACATATACATATAACAATTATAATTAATTAAAACTAAATTAAATGTTTTACCCTGTGTTAAACATTATGTCTAAGGTGGAACTAGACTAGAATTCATATCCTCCTGCTTTTTAGCCAGGTTTCTTAACTATTGAACCAAACTGGGGTTTTCTCCATCACCAAAAGCATCAATACTCTTCCTATTTCGTTTCTTCAGTGCTTTGGTATAAATATTTAATAATTACAATGGCATCTTCAGTGAACTTGGAGAAAAATTTATAAACAGACCAATTGTAAATTAAATTTTCAAAAGGATTTAATATGTATTTGCCTATAGAATGCCCCAAAACAAAGCTTCCACAAAATGGCAACTTGCTGTCTTCCCAGTCTTTTAAATCTTCAGGCACAATCCAATGGAAATTGCATTCAGGGCATTAAATATTCCCAATAATTGTATCTGAAGTTGTAGAGATTAAAGTTTTCAAGTAATAATTACACTGTGGTTTGAATAATTGAAACTATTGAAAAATGTACAGTCTAGGAATAAATGGTTTTTAAGCTTTAAGTTGTAGTTTTAAGACAAGCTTTAAGTTGTAGTTTTCTTCATAGTTTTCATTCTGCTACCAGAATGCTGCCCAAAATGGTTTTTCCTGTGATACAAGACGAATGAGATAATCCTTTCCAGTTTCATTTCACTGAAGCTTCTTCATCACCTTCCCAGCTGCTCTGGAAATTTTAAGGAAAAGTGGAATAGTTTACAGCAGGAGAGAGGGGATCAGAAGAGATTGCTTCCTCTTTTCCATTGCAGAATTTCCACACTAGATTAACAGTTTCCTTTAGAAAAACAACTATCTGCTAAATACTTCTGTTGGATCCAATCTAGTTGAAAATACCGTTATTTTAGGGTCTGAACTGTTTTATCAGTAGAGGAATTGCTGTTTACAGATTTTAAAAGACAAACTCTCATTTAAAAGGACAAACCAAATCAACAGTTTTGAGGGATATTCCACCTATTAAGCATTTTTTTTATATAACTGTAAAGATATGTGCAGCCAGGACTAGTTTCTTTGGATTTAAAACCTGATTTGTTCTGTACTCATTAAAATCAGGCACGCAACTGCTGAGTCACACTGACATTATGATAAGAGTTCCCAGCCAAATGCTTATTCTTGTTCTAAATGAGCTTCAGTAGCAATTGCTCTTAAGAGATAAGAATACATAGGAATTTTGCAAGTGTACATAGAACATAAAATAATTGTTATAAACATTTTGTAAGTGAATGATTAACAGAAAGTAGGGTTCTCTTTGAGACTATTGAAGAATAAAAGAGACTTTCACACTGGATAAAAGCCTATCTCTATATATATGGTCATCTACTTTGGGAACATTGTTACAGCTTTACATTTTACATAATTATCAATTATCATAATTTTCAAAAATAACTTTGATATTATAATAGCATTACTCCTAATGTTTATTTCTAGTTAACTAAACTACAGTACATTTTAATTTTAAACTAAAGAAATGATAGAAGTTCATTTTACCACTTTGTTTAATGTTTCCTATGACTATTTGGGGAGACAGACATATGTGCCACCTTATGTTAGGACTTCATCCTAAAGTCAACCTGGAATTTATCTTTAAATGCATTGAAGCGTCCAACTATTCAAATACCAACTAGGTTTCATAATTTTTTTTTAAAAAAATGCTTCAGCATCATAAGCTTGGCCTTGTTTGGAAGTACTTTAAGAGGGAAGACTCTTGGAGAAAGCATTATGAAGGTTTTCTTCCTTTTCTTGGGTTTTTCTCAATGACAAACAGGAAAAGTGGTAAGAAAATAGGTAAGGGCTTCAAATCAAAGAGGACATCTGGATCCCTTGATAAACAGGAAACAAAATGTATGCAGTGGCACAGTGGTGAGAGCGCAGTACTGCAGACTCCTTCTGCTGACTGCCGGTGGACTGCAATTTAGCAGTTCGAATCTCACCAGGCTCAAAGGTTGACTCAGCCTTCCAGCCTTCCAAGGTGGGTAAAATGAGGACCCAGGTTATTGAGCGCAATAGGATGACTCTGTAAACCACTTAGAGTGGGGTCTATAAAACATTATAAAGTGGTATGTAAGTCTAACTGCTGTTGCAATTGCTATGTCTGGGGGAAAAATCATTTTTTTATTGTAGAAAAAAGAACCTGTAGAATTCAGTCTGTTTTTATATTTATATAAAATACATTTTATATTTGGGGTGAAAAGAAGTTACTTTTAGACAAGTTAAAGGGTATTATATTGTTAACAACATTAAAGACAGACTTAGTGAAGCAAGCAAGGGATTTTCTAGGATTTCAAAAACAGTAGGAAAAGATGCTGCAGACTTTATGTTTGCTTAAATTTTATGTTTATGCACAATGAGTCATACCCAGATGTTTTAGCATTTGCAGATTATCAAAATGTTGTTAAAATCTGTGTAATCTCCCAAAAATCAGACATTTAAGAAAAATTAATTGCCACATCTCTAAAATGTTTATGCACACATATCCTCAATACATAGCAGACAGATCTAAAAGTTTTGAATAAATGACCTTGAGTGTCACATGAGCAAACTTCTGTTTGTGCAATATTACACGAGCACTTTGTCTCTTTTCTCCTTCTTTTCCTGCAATAAATAAATAAATAAATAAATGTGTTGTGCTCTTCCAAGCTTATTGAGCAAATTTGGAACTAGACGCAGGAAAGAATCTCTTTTGCTTGCAGAAAGATGTAACTCATAAAATAATGTAAACCCTTCTTTTTGACACAGCTTTTCTGTGTGTCCATTTTTTATACTCTATGTCGGGGGTGTCATACTTACAGTGTCACGGCAGCATCACATGACATATTGTAACCTTTTTTCCCCCTTCACTAAACTGGGTGTGGGCGTGGGCAGCGCTTGACTTGTCCTGCTGCACATTTGACACCTCCGCTCTATGTTATTCCTTCCTCATTTTATTTAAAGTAAAATGATATTATTTTTTGGGTAACTAACTTATTGGTTGGGTTTAGAATTCTGCAATGGTAGCTATGCCTTTGTGATTTCTGAGAAAAAATAAAACATTTGAGAAAATGGTTCTATATTCTTGTTATGAAAATATTTGAGAGGGTATATCATTTACCATATATTATATCTAGTTAGTCAGTGTGAAATGTAATGTAAAAACCCAAGTTATGAAGGAACTATCAAGTATATTAGTTTCAGTTTATATGGAATGCTGCCTTTTTTTTTTTGACACCTAGGGTAAATAAGTCATTTTGTGGTTTATATAATCAGGTTGTAAATCCTTACAAGAACTAGTTCAACCTATATGAACTCCTTTAAACAGACACAGAGCTGATTTCTTGTTTTTGTCTGTTATTGTTTTATCTTCCTTCACTTAACACCATACGATTTCTATGACCTTGAATAAAATCATATTCCAGTGACAAAACTGAGAACTTAAACCTGGCAATGTAATTAACAGCTTTACTTAAATAATTTAGTAGCAGTCAGTTTGGGCCTCTGAAGCTTGAGCTGCAGGCTTAATTGATCAAGGAAGTTACCCTTTCATATTTAAGAATTGTTCTACAAAAGCTGCAGGAAAGGCCACCATGAGAATCTATAACCCAAACCTGGAAAATGACATTGGGTTATTTGTTAGGTATCAAAAGATTTGCACAACTCCTAAAGTCATCATTTGTTGATTTCAATCTTCTTCCCTTTATTATTTGATGATGCAGGAACTTTATATTTATATATTTTTATATTTTATTAAATTTGTATACCGTGCCATTCTCCCAAAAAGGGACTTGGGGCAGTGAGGGACTTTCCTGTCATGTGAAGATGTCACTTTGTCTGTTCCCTTCTGTCTTC
Source organism: Tropidonophis doriae (assembly GCA_026931265.2). Lineage (NCBI taxonomy): Eukaryota > Metazoa > Chordata > Lepidosauria > Squamata > Natricidae > Tropidonophis > Tropidonophis doriae. The sequence goes on along the minus strand of JAPKID020000837.1, from coordinate 10,918 downwards.
AGGCTACAAATCCTACACAACAACAGATCCTTTTGTTGGTGTTGTGTGACTTCATTATCATTATCATTGTCCCCATGAGCATTCTGAATGAGACAAATGGAAATCTCTTACAGCACAGCTGGAGGGCACTAGATTAGTGAAAGTTGTACAGTACAGTACACCTTATCCAGACATCTGAGCCTGTACCCAATGCCCTCATCTACAACAAGATGACACCCAGCTTGTCCACTTACTTGAATGACTTAGCAATTGTTTTACTTATTAACTTTTGCCTTGCAGCACGAAGCCAGTGGATTCTGGTTATTGTGGTTTCACATTGCCAAGTGAGTTTAAGAGATTATATATTAGCAAGAGAGGCAGCAATGGTCATTTGCAGATGTTGTCAAAATAGGAACATTGTGCACAATTATTAGCAACATTTGGCAGTATTTTCATCCATTTTGCTTATAGAATTATTGAGTTTCTCCATTTGTCCAAAGTCCAACATAAAGACAGGAGTTCAATTAAGCTGTGGCTGGATTTTAGTATTTTTTATTTTTCTCTTTTTAGGATATAAGGCTATAGAGCAGGGAAAATTGAAAGAACTAACCCAAGGAATCTCTTAAAACATTGTGGTGGTTTTGGTGGGGAGTTAATCGAATGTTGTCAACAACTTCATATTAAATAAAAAATCATAAAGAAATTATAAACAAATGCCAAGAAAAATATAATGAAAAGAGAGGTTAAATTGTGTGTGAAGGAAAAATCAGTCCTCTGAATGGAGGCTAGAAAATACCTCTTTTGTGGCAGTCAAAAATTTATGGGTAATCCCAGTTCAGACGGCACTTAAAAGTAGTTTCCGCAATGCTAGAATTGTTGCATAAATCTTTATAATTCAACTATACTTACGGATATGTAGCTGTATACATTTTAAAACAAATGGTTTTATTTGTTTCTAGATCGCCCTGGATTACTGAACGTGAAACCCATTGAAGATATTCAAGATAGTTTACTGCAATCACTAGAACTCCAGTTAAAGCTGAATCACCCAGAATCATCACAGCTGTTTGCAAAACTGTTGCAGAAAATGACAGACCTCAGACAGATTGTAACAGAACATGTGCAGCTGTTACAAATTATAAAGAAGACGGAGACAGATATGAGCCTTCATCCACTCCTACAAGAAATTTACAAGGATTTGTATTAAGGGTCATCAGATTTCTAATTCATTTTACATACGTACGTTCATCAAATTGCACTATTTCTTTAAGAGGGAAAATATTACATACCTAAGAAATTACTGTGAAAAAAAAACATATAAAAAGAGACAGAGCTTTACTATTATAGATCTATTTTATGCATATTGTTTATAAAAATACATTTACAATTTGCTTTTAATATTAAAATGTCTTTATCATCAAAATGTTGACTGTATTTACCAGATTCTTTTTTACTGACTTATTTAATAGCACTGCTTTTTCAATCTGATTTAAAAATAACATTGGAGTAAGAGTATAGTTCAGCTTCCCTGCAAAGAAGAGTAATTTCCCCCTCAAGGGAAGTTTTCTGGATCTTGATGTGGTTGTGAATTAACAACAATTAGACAGGTCGCTGCATTATTCTACAGTGCTCAAATTATATATATTTAACTTTTAAATACATTTTTCAAAAAGGTGCAAAAGGGCCTGATTTAAAAAATAACAATTAGCTTGTGGTTTTTTTTAAAACATTCTAACATTTATCTGGGTTTGAAAGAGAAAGTCAGAAGAATGCATTTTTTATTATTTACATTTATATTAAATAAATACATGTACGTTTCAAGGTGCTCAGGATATGTACTACTAAATTAGTTTCATGCTTAGTTTTATATAATTTCATTTATATTGTATGTTGATTTCAAATGTGAGCTGCCTAGCCATCTTGTTATTTTCTCTGCTGCCTCTAGCGGTAGTTTGGCACAGGACCAGAAACTCAGATTTGCCCTGAGATGTAAAACACTCCCTGTGTGTGGTAGAGAAGGTGGCAGAAGCAGGCTCTTTTGATCTTGGCAAAGCTGGCAGTGAGATCCCTCATGTGATTGCCCTCAAGCAAGCCAAACATTGCAAAGCAACAGGGCAGATTTTATGGGACTGCTGTTTGGATTAGTATTTATAGGGCAGCAAGTTGGAACAAGATAGCATTCATCAACTTCTGACTGAGAAAGGAAATTGTTGTCCACTGGAAATGCTGGATGACTTTGGAAAGCCTGCTGGTATCACTGTTCAGACACATCGTGCATCTGTCTTGCTTTTGGTATCCTGAGAGTTTGGGAGGCTGAGCCAAAATGGAAATATAGGAAGTATCTTTATTCTCTCATTCCCCCTAAGTAAATATGCTGCTAATCCTGAAGATTTAGAATGGTGTAAATGGCCTGAAAAATAATACCAATGCAGGCAAAGTACTGATCATCATGATCTAAATCAGTGGTTCCCAATGTGGGGCCCATGCCCCACAGGGGGGGCAATTTGATTTTTAATGGGGGCAATTTGAACCTTGTTTAAACCAAGAGGAAGCCTTTTAGGCTTCCTCCGTCTGAGTAAAGTTCACTTTTTGAGTAAAGTAAGAATTATATGTCACAGGGTGGACATCACGAGTTTAGAGATGCTTAGGTGGGGCATGGCCAAAAAAAGGTTGGGCACCACTGATCTAAATACTATGGCTCAGGGAAATTCTCCATAGTGAGGAAGAATTAAATCAGAGGTAGATAACAGGTGGCCATTCAGATATTGCTGAATTGGAACTCCCAGTCTCCCAAGCCCATCTGGCCAGTAGTGAGGGATACTAGGAATGATAGCTTAGCAACTTCTGAATGACGTAAGTTACCTGTCCTTACTATAAACTGTGAATAAACAAACAGTCTTAACAGGTTTTTGATCTACTGTGGATCTTCAAATCTTCTCTAAAAATTCTCTAAGAGTTAATCTTGCAACAACAAGGAAGCATCATTACAGGTCATGGGAGTTAGCCTCTCAGCAGCTATGCTTCTAAAGTGAGCTGAATTTGCTAGTCTCTGCCTTGAACATAATTGTGGCTCCCTGCAGTAGGAGATAGCTCATCATTGGCTGCTCCTAGAATGGTACTGCTAGGGATCAAACGCCTTATACATTTAAACCTCTGGTTTGCTTCCAACAAAATGAACAAAACCTTATCAGGACATATGGACCAGTGTACACGTACCTATTGAATCAAACCAATAGGACAGCATACTGTAGCTAAAGCAACTCAAATGTGAACTGTATTTATTATCAAAACTGAAAAGGAGAATAATTCATTACACCCTGATTCCCTGTGGTTTATATATTGTATATTTAATCAAGGTACAAAGCTTGAACATAAAGTGTGTTCTTAAATCTTGCAACTTTGTGACATGATGCTAGATAGCCTAATGCTGATTCCATTCTGATGAGTTGGTTTGGCAGGAGATTTATTCTATGTGGAAATGTGTGTTCAATACTTGGCAAATAATAGTAAATAACTAGGATTCTAGAATATCTGCAAAGCAGATTTGATGCCATTGATTTCCAGCTGTTCCTGACTTCTGCTTTCTATGAATGATTTACATGTGGGAAACACAATATTTAAGAATTTAATGAGATATTAAAGATCAAGTCAGGGAAGCAATCCAACGTGCCTCAAATAAAATGCCATTTTTAATTTCCTCACTAAAAATAAGGAAATATACCTATTTCAGATTTTGATTTCAACTGGTGCTAACAACTTGAGAATAATTGAAAATATAAAAGGATAAATAACATTTATATTATAGTTTAGATATCATACTGCATTTTTCATAATAAAATCGCTTTTAACTTTCATGCCAAAATGATATTCAAGAACTTAGGTATTTATCTGTTTAAAAATGGCAAGCCGAATTATGAATGAGGTACAAGTATAACATTTTTAGCATGTATCAGTGTTTGAAATAAGAAAAAAGGTTTTCACCATGGGCTCTGTACTTAATTAGACCATTCACCCACTTCAGGGAAAAACCCTCTTTCTAAAGTCCTAGTATTTTCTCATGTGAATTATAATTATAATTTTGGTTTGAGTTTAAATATATTCTGCTTCTATGGGATTTTATTTATTAAAAAAGCTTGCTCATGTCAATTTATGTAGGCTGTGTTATTTTCAGAACCTCGAGGGCTTTGGTGAAAATATTCCAAATCGTAAATCACTGACTGTTTTTTGAAAACATGACTGTAACCCAAAACATTTGTTCACTTGAAATTAACATATGTGTTCGTTTTTCTTTTCTTTTCTTAATTTTTTTTCTAAATCTTAGCAGGTATATATTATATTATCCTCTTCTTTTTTTAAATAGCTATTACATAAGAGGGGCAAAATTTTGTTTGAGAAATTCAATTCAGTTCAATATATTTGATTTTGGTTATATATGTGTGTGTGTGTGTGTGTGTGTGTGTGTTTACGTTTGTGCTGATAAATAAATAAACAAGGGAGACTAGTATAGATCTATTTCAAGTTATTTAGCACTCATCAGCTAGCTATGGCAAATACCCTTACTGGGATTTGAACTGTGTCTGTATTACATGTTAGGCAGATGTTTTAGCCACTAAGCCACCAGGTTCTCCTCCTGATCAGTATATATATATGTGACACAAATATATATATATAAACCATCTTAATAGATGATAAACAAAATAAAGTTTAAGATAAAGTTAAAATATATTTATAAAAAAAAAAACACCTAACTAGTGTACATAAGGTCCAGGATGCACTCTATATCAAATTATAGTGTGCTCACCAAAATTAGTGTAATGTGAAATATGTTTTCCCCTCATTTGAACAAACACATGTATGCGCACATATACAGCCTTAAACAACCAGCATAAAAATTATTTATATGCTTCTATCTACATTTTTAGGAATGCAATAAACTACTGAAGTTACCAATTGTGTTTGTTGAATATTAATGGATATAGTTTGTTTAAAATTAATTTCTTGTCCTAAGATTGCTAAAAATTTAGTAGTATGTTTCAGAAAGAAAGGCAGTCTTTAATTTCACAATTGTAATATATTGAAAACTTTGTAGAATGTCCAAACTCTTATTATTTTCAGTAAATAGCAATAGCATTTAAACTTATATACCACTTCATTGTGCTTTTCAGTCTTTCTAAGCAGTTTAAAGAGTCAACCTTAACCCTGATGAAATTTGATTTGCCAAACTACTGGCAGCCGGTGATCAGCATAAGTAGCCTGCAGTACTGCACTCTAATCACTGCGCTACGGCTTAGTATAATTCAGATCTATTAGTTACTGCTGATCACAGGTTGAATCTATTAATAGCAATGGACAAAATTTGTAAAACTAAAACAGAAATCCCCAAATCCCAGTCTGCGACCCAATACCCAGGCCGTAGCCCATTGGGAACTGGTCACACAAGCAGTGGGCAAACGCCCAAAACTCCATTTGTCTAAGGGCACATGTGTGAAATCAACCCCTCTGCTCCACGCAGGTCCACAGACCCAGAAAGGTTAGGGACTACTGTGATCACAGGAGCCATCTTTCACCATCCTTGCACTCTGCAGATATATTGAAGACTAGACAGGCTACGTGTGATAGCAGCTGAAGTTCCATATATCTGGCAAATGCTTGGGTGGAGGGTTGAGAAATCTCTCCTTCACCATTAAGGAATAGGAATTATTGGGGGGGTGGGGGATTTGGCAGAAACAGCAAAGATTGAATTACACATTCTCACCTCTGGTCTATGCTTCCTAATCCATAAGATTTGATTTAAAGCCCCCGTTAGACTATTTCTGTGGCATTTAACAACTTGAATTATTTTTTCTGAAAACTAAAATGCTTTAAAAAACAATATCAATGAATGTGGTGCAGATGTCATCACAAATGTAAGCATATACTCATACTCTGGGTTTTGGACCTATGAAAAGGGGCATACATATAAGTATTCTACATTGATAAACTAGGCATAACAGCTAAAATAACAAAGTTGTTGCTAAATCTTGCTCTCAGGCTACTCAGGTAAGTATTTTAATAGTTACTGTCCAGAATGTCACATATCTGAATATAATGTGCCCTGTATGAAAAGCATGATAAAAATCATTTCACCGAGAAATAGCTTTCTTCATCATCACAACACCCTACAGTTAAAAACAGTGAAATTTTGCTGAACCATAGCTGAAAGCACTCAGGAGTATAGCCAATGGTGACAGATGACCTGAGTTGTAATTCTGTAATATCTGGTAGGCTGCAAGTTCTCCAATCTTGATCTACATAATATAATCTTCCAGCAATAATATAGAGCAGTGTTTTCCAACCTTGGTAACTTTTCAATTGTGTGGACTTCAACACCCAGATACCCTTATACTGCACCGGCTGGGGAGTTCTGGGAATTGAAGTCCACACATCTTAAAACTGTCAAGGTTGAGAAACACTGCTCAAGGCAAATGAAGTGGGTTTGAGTACACAAGATAGAACAGAAATTAAGTTGTTTCTGAAAACATAGATTGAAAGAAAAAAAACCTTCCACTCAGGATAAGAAATTCCAACATTTTGGACTTAGCTGTCTTATGAATCATATGATTCTTGCAGTATAACAATTAGGGCATTTGTGCCCATTCCAATACAACTAACATCAAACAAATAAAGGTGGGAATAGGGGCAATAAAACATGGTGGGAGGGGGAAAAAGGAAAATATAAGCAGATTGTGAATTAACTTGCTTTTTAAAAATCCCACTTGCATACGCTTTGGATAGCAGTAAAAACAACAATCGCTTGACAGATAAGCTAACTGATAAGTTTATGAATTTATTTTGCTACCTGAAGTGGAATGGAAAATTGTGTTCCCTCCTAAGTGCTGGATAACTAAGATTTTACTACTTTTTATGGCGTTCAAATTATCCATCTGATGGATACCATCCATCTTTTTTTTCTGGTTATCTCATTTTCTTCCCTCTACATTCTCTACTCCAAAATGAAGCTCTATCATTTTTATTTTTCTCAAAATGTGCTGTTGCTTTTCATGGATGCAGGACTATTAAAGCAGATAAATACATGCAGGGGACACCTCAGGACCAAATGAAAAAAATTAAGGGGGAAGCACTGCTTCGATCACACCATTTTGGCTGCTATCATGGCTTTTTGACTGTACCCTGCAGACACCTCTGAATTATTGCAAATCTAAGATAAAGACCTGGTAATTCTCTTACACCACAACTGAGGTCTTGCACAAGATGGCTACCCAACCCATCCATCCTCAATGCCTATTAAGATTTCTAGATCTCAGCAATAAATCTGGGGCTGAGTCCAACTAGAAAATAGTTCAGGGGAAAAGTGAAGATGTGGTCTTTCTGCTTCAGAGAGAAAGGAAAGACCTGGAAGAGTCATCAGATGGATCTTCAAACAAGATGCAAAGCAAAGTCAACTGTAAATAAAATTTGAATCAGGTCAAATGAAGTTAATCCTGCATAGTCTCAATTAAGAAAAAAAAAAGCTACTTAAGATATCCATTGTTCTTTAGCAGCCAGTCTTCCACAGATTAGAAATATACAAATCAGTAATCATTGATTGTCTGGCTGATTTCAAAGGGACTTTGATAAGCCAAAACGAAGTTTGCATAATTATGGCTTTATATATCTGTGAATTTTCAGAGTTTATCTGATACAGGTAGCCCTCATCCTATAACCCAAAAATTGGGACAACATAGGTTATTCTTCACACTGAATTGCACTACCTTTATAGGTTGAGATACTGTAGAAACATGAATGGTGCTTTGTTTTTCAAAGTTAGCCTGCACTCTCACTTCATACTATGTCAAAGGTCGTGCTTCATACAGCACGACCTTTGACTTCCAAAGAAACTCTTAAGACAACTGTAATTTGTTTTAAACCCAATTTATTTTGGAAAAGGCATTATCTGCATTTGGATTTCCTCAGGACAAAATAATAGTATCTGCACAAATCACAGGGCAGTAGATCTGTGAGGTTCTGTGTTCAGAGTTAGAATGTTCAGTATAATTGACTACAACATTTAATTTCACTTAGAACCACTTAATTATGTGTGAAGACTTCCACGAAGCTTCTTAATAAAACCTCTGGTGCTTGAAACTGTTCTGCCTGAGCAGAAAATGGTTGATGACTGCCCATTGATTATTAACATGGCATTGAAATGGTCTGAATTATAAAACCATTTGTCTAACACTACTGTGGTGCTCAGTTTGTGTTTTGATTAACTCTCATTTGTCTCAGTGAATTAAAACTGCAAACAAAGAAGGTTTTGCTTTACACTTATATGTTACATACCATCATCTTTTCAAACCCAATAATGTTTGATAGCTGAATGAATTTTTATTTGACAACTCATGAGGTATATTTCACCTTGCATAAAATCCACATCTCTTGAACGTTCTATAGAAAGCCCGTCAAACTTCATGTATTGAGACTTAGTAGTCTGTGCCTCTTATTAAAAAAAAAAAAGACTGGATAGAGGATTTACTACCTAATGTCAACCCTGGTTTGTTGATTAAACCACAGGTTCTGGGATGCTTTCAAAACTTCAGAAATCTAATACAAGATATGATAGTTGAACATTCATAATGCATGCAAACATAAAAGCTGAGTTGACATATTGTGGTAAGCCACGATATATTTAACAAAGGATTGTTCCAGAGTTTCACAAACTGTTTAATATGGTGATTTCTTAAAACAATAAATGCATTTATACGAACACGCACATACATTCCTGAACTGTAGTGTGTACACTCTGTCAGGACTCCTGTTATCAGACACGCCTCCACTATGCTTGGATAAGCCAAGTGCCCAAATAAGCCAAACGACATGTACACATATTGTAAAGCTAGTGCCAGTCAGATCACACACCACATGTTGGATCTGCAAACCACAGCTCTATTGTCGCCAAATCATGCTGTAATGCTGCGTGAACAATCTGACAGCTGGAGGTAATACAGGAATATTACCTAGCCTGGTATGTCTCTGATCATTTAACTTCCATTCTATTATGTCATCCCTTGATCCGGCTAAAAGACTAGATATATCTTAATAATTTAAAAAAAAATAGGTAGTCCAGAATTAAAGCAAGTTTTTCATTCAATCATGGTGGATCTCATTTTCTGCACAATTAGGTTGAGATTTATTCCCCTCTTCTCTGGAATATTTTCTGCCTTGATATCTATGTGTGCATTTCAAACGATGCTGTCCAAATTTCAATTTGTCACAACTACAACATACTACAACATACCTCACCCATATACTAAATGCCAACATTTCACAGATTTTAATGTCATTTTTGTAGTAATTTTATTAAAGTACAATTGATAATGATACCTGGATTGCAAACTTTCAAATGACCACTAGCTGGAAACAAAGAACCACAGAAAGCTGTAGCCCATTGTTGTCATCTAGTGGTTGCTTTGATTTTTTGTAGCCCAGATAGTGAACTTCTACTATGTCTCTTGTGACCTGTATGCTATGATAATGCTCACTAAGTACCCATATTTTTCGGAGTATAAGATGCACCTTTTTCCTTCAAAAAAGAGGCTGAAAATCTGGGTGCATCTTATACACTTAATACAGCATTTTTTTCCTCCAGAAACGCCGCCCCCTTCACCAAACTGGCTACGCATAGCTTATAGGAGGTGAAAAACGGGCCATTTTTTGCTCACTTTTGTGTCCCCATCCCCCCCCCTACACTCTACCAGCCTTCTAAGGGCTATTAATGCCCTTTTGGGGGGAAAGAAATGGGCCATTTTGGGGATGTTTGCTGAGTGCAACAACTTTTTTTAAAATTTGCCTCTTCAAAACTTTGGTGCGTCTTATACTCCGGTGCATCTTATACTCCGAAAAATACGTAATCTATATCAGTAAAGTGTTTGAAAGTCTAAACTCCATCTTTAACCCACATATGAAGGATATCAGACTAGCCTAGAAAAATCTTGCCTTCAAATCCTCCACCTATCACTGGATGACTTTGATGAAACGCCCTGTCTCTTCTCAGCCTAGGTACAAGGACCAGGAAAAGTGACAATCATGCATACAGTCTTGCTTTCCTCAGAAGAAAGGTGAGCTAGTTAGATACATTATGGTGACCCAGAACTGAATACTGCATTATTTTTTCATCATGCCACATTTACATTCATCTGGCTTAATGTAAAGCTGCCTTCTTTTAGAGGAGCGTTAGATAGATTGCAGACATTTAAAAGAAGGAGAAGAACATATGTGGAGTTTGAGGTTTTAAAGGCTTTGTTTTCATGTCGATGGGCCATTTTTCATAGTCTTGTGTGGCAACACTGAACATTTATGGCTCGTTTCATAGAACATGGTTACCCAAGAGATCTTTGGAGCTCAGTGGAAATTTCAAGGAAAAAAAAGGGGCATTCTCCAGAGACAGGGGAGGGAAGGTGAAGCAGGAGCCTCATTGGTTCTTTCAATGGGAAGAGCTGGCAATGTACTAGAGTATCTTGTCCTTCGTGCAGCAAAAATGATTAAACCCGTTCTGTTGTGTCAGCGTATCCTCAGTTTGTTAGTGTTAAATCTCAGCTGGCCAATGCTTGCCAGAAAGAGTGAAGGAAGCCTGCCAAACAGCCTTAACAAAACTGCAGCCTTAAATATAACAAATGAGGTTGCATTTTGCTGTGGAAATATTTCCTGAAAGATTTTTTTTTTTAAAGATCTGGACAAGCCAAACAGCCATGTACTTAAGAAAAGGAAAATGGGAGCTGATGAGGAGAAATCAAGAGACTCCATCCATCTGAAAGTCTGTTTTAGACAATATGGGGCTCTAATTATTTTAAAGGCCTCCCAGCTAATTTAAGGCAGGGAACCATACATTGTTTATGTTTATGTTTATTTTGGATTTATAGACTGCCCCCTCTCCCCAAAGGGACTCGGGGCGGTTCACAGGCAT
>JAPKID020000836.1:0-16420 GCA_026931265.2 Tropidonophis doriae | reverse complement strand
GCACCGCCCCGAGTCCCTTAGGGGAGAGGGGGCGGTCTATAAGTTTAATAAAATAAAATAAATAAATAAATAAATAAAACATGTCTTAAATAAGCAGGCTAAAATAGCACTTCTTTTTTTTTATAATGTAGCCCTTGCTGAATTCTGTTTATACTATATAATTACCTGGAATGAGAGATGATATAGTTTCCAAAATTTGTCCAGAATGAGGATGGATCTTCTCTGGTATTTGACTGCTATTCTCCCATAGCATTGTCAATTATCCATAGGTATCTTGGTTTTGCTTCTTAAGAACGATCATTTTAATACTTAATATTGCATGTAGAATTGTTAGGACCTACATACTTGTTTGGGTTGGTAGGTTGGTTTAATTATTTACAATTGCTTCCTGATCTTATCAATACTATCCAGTATATCAGAACAGTTATTATAGAGAACAATCCCATATTGTGTCATGAAGCACATTAAGACATAATTCACAAATGCAACTATTAGGGGCTTTAATGGATAAGAATATGTGCAAAGGCTCTCACACTGTAAATAGACAAGGATGGCTCTGAAATAGATCAGTGAAATTGCTGCAGCAAATGAAGAGGTCATAAAAGGTATTCCATTAATGATCATCTATGGGGATCTAAATACCATTCCATGGGGTGGCATCAGGTCCCTTTTGACTGAATCTCTGACATTGATAGCATTACTCTCATCATATTTAAGGCAAGCAACTCTTAATAGTGCATATGGTTATTGACTCTTGACTGATTATTGACAGCGTTATCAGTTCTGGGGAAGAACCCCTGTTTATGTGCTGCTTTGATATTTTATTTTGCATAGGCTTGTTTATAGTCCCCCATCCAGGTAATCTTAATGCATAGGATTATACATAGCATTTCCACGGTTTAAAGTTATGTTCAAGATACACTACCAAACCATCTTTAGATGCTATTGTTTTTACTCCCTATTTCGTAGGAAAATGTAAAAAGATGGCCAAAGCCTATTCATTTTGGTTTGAAGCTGTTGCTTTTAAATCAATGAAGAATTCTGTTGCCAATGGTTTGGACAAGGTACAAATCATTAATAAAGTTAATATTGATAACATTTTATATAGCTATACTAAAAGATCTTTTTCAATCTTCTCCTGTATCCTTCATATGAAGTACTTGTTTTTATGAAGGATACATAGAAGATCCAACATAAAGACCAATCAGTTTTAATGTTGATTTAAACCATAATTAGTAATAATGCCATGAATCGTTAAGAAAAATAGGTCTTGTTCAATATAAACAAGTTTGGCTTTTATTAAAAAAGTTGTTTCTAGATTTTTCTGGAAGTAGCAAATTGGTAAAAAACATCTAATTAATTAGGCTGGTTTAAATAAAAATCAGTTGCAAAGAGCTGGTTGTATTTGTCTAAACGAATGAACTTTGATTTTTCTTTTTAAAAATGTCCTGGTTAAACAAGGTAAACTGATGCAGATTGCTATATTAGATGGCACATAATAGTATATGTATAACATTATGAATGGATTGTATCTTATAGACAGATTGTTTTTTAGAATAAATTATGTCTCAGAGAGGGTTACCATTGATCTGCAACAATCCCTATGCCAACAACAACAAAATAAAGTAAAATCTACATTGCTGCCTAATGGTTCACATGTATTTTATACTCATATGGAGTAGCTGTATTTTTCAGGGCACATCAGTAAAATATTCCTAGAATAGTAGCTGTGGAGTAGCCAAAAGTCCCTGTTTTTCTCTTTCCCAAATAAAGAGGCTATTAGTTCAAGGAATCCTGGAACTAACACACAGTGGTTTTAATTTCACACCAATTCTGCCCAGTGGAAATAAGAACTTTATTTCAACCATCTGGATTTCTGGCCTAGTTGTCAACATTTTTCTTTCTTTGTCAAAGAAATATGTAGAATCATCTGGAGAAAAATTGTTGCAAAGAAAAAAAGTCAAGGCAATTGATTGGAACTGCATTGCTGAAATTTTATTAGTCTTCATTACAGTCTATGAAAAAAGTACCTCTAACTTTAGATGCAGAAGTTACTATTAATTGCAACCTAAAATTCCTTTTGGCTATCTTAGCTAGCTGAATGTACATCAGGCATAAATATCTATATTCACACACATTGTTGTTAAAAAACTAGAATCCTTGAAACTAGGATTCAGTATGCCAGAGGTAAGCCCCTAACAGTGATTGGGAAGTCTCCAGAGGATCACAGCAATAGTCGGAATGATCAAAGTAAAATATTGCTTCATTTTAATCCTGGAAGCTCTTAATTTAACATCAGAATGTTGCACATTCTTGATGAAGAATCCATATGGGAATTTTTGCCTTAGTATCTTCATACATTGAACAGAAATCACCATAACTATAGGACAGATGCCTTATAATACATTTTCCATTTACAATAGAGCATCCATAGTACCATGTAACACTAGAAATTTACTCAGGAGTAGTTTTAGCGACTTTACTGGGGCTTATTCTCATGTTGGAAGGCTACAAAATTGCAGTTTTAAATCCAATGAATTTTCTACAGCATGGATATACAATCTACATCCAACTATACAACAGCTTTTGCAATTCTCAATCCTAATTAAATTGAAATGTAATGGCTTTTAATAATTGGATAAGATGAGATTTGAGATTTTTTTTCTTTAAAAAAGCCCATGTGTTACTTTTTGTTTTGATCATACCTATTTTCTCTTATACCCTTCAGCCCCCTTCAGCTCATCTTATTTATCCCTACTGTATGTATAAATCTTTCATGTGCTTTCATGTGGGTAATAGTAGAGATGCAGATGTAATAGAGAGAAAAAAATCAGATATAATTTATGTTCAGGTTGAGTCCAAACCTGAGCTTAAGATGCTTCACAATTAATGACTAAAGAAGTCTTTTATTTTTTGTATCTCTTCAACCTTTTAGAATTTAGCAGATTTTAAAATATTTAAAAAGAAGTGGCTGCTGTAGGAAACATATTAAAGATGCACTTCAATTATTTGATTCATTAAAGCAGTTTGTATATGTTATGCTTATGCAGAAGTCTTGGAAAAGAGGCCATTTAATGAAGAGCAGAGGTGTCATATGTAGACACTGCATATGTAGATATTTTTAAAAGATCTACAGATCTACAATAGATGGGTGGTGTAGGTCTCTGTGCTTCTGTTACATGTGTCTGCTCGTATATCTGATAGCAACTGTAGACTAGAACTCAATAACCATAGTAAAAGGTTCCATGTATTCACAGTTTTGGTGCATAATCCTATTTGGAAATGGACATTAGGAATGCATTTTCTATCATTTATGGTTTTGAAAATGGTATATACATTTACGCACATATATAATTTTTAATATATTTTGTATTTGGCTGCTCATATATATTTTGTATTTTTTATTTGGAATGTACTTACATGTAAATGCAGTACAAAACCTATCTTGTCCCACAACAGCAACATCCCTACTAGACAGTCGGGGCTGTGTATGACTGGCCCAGATTAACCCATAGACCTTCTGTACCTCCGGTCCTGGTGACTGACCCAGATTGAAGCCTGCAACATTGTCTTGGTATATACGGTATATATTTGCCTTCTTTCGTCAATAAAAGTTTCCTCTATCTCATTTGTCCAACTGGCTATCTACCAAGTGCAACCTTCAGTTAAAACTTTAGGAGCCATTATCGTAACTCCTGTGGACTCTTGCAAAGAGATTTCTGTGTCTGCCTTTTATTTTCAACCCAGAGATATTTAACAAGGTCTAGAGGAATCTTATCATGATCCATTGCAATTTTCACCATCTTCTTACCTAAAGCAGGCATTATTCTTGCTTCTTGAATATTTTCTTTATTCTGAGTCTAATCCTTTCTCAACTCCAGAGCTAAAGAACTTCAGATACATTCCTACCACAGTTTCTTCTGCTAGAGTATTTTTTTTAACATACCACTTATATTGCTAAATCATGTAGTTAGTGTCCTATATTCATCTTACTTAAATCTTACATCAGTTTCTCTTTCCCTGGTGTTCTGTTTTCTTGGTCATTTTCAATAAGATTATGAGAATATGGATGGTCAAGCATCTGGGACGTACGTTTTGGCTTTGTGTTGAATGGGGTGGGTTGGGGAGTGCACAGCCTCTTCTGTTTTGTTGGAATGAATGCAGTTGTCCTGTGTCATCCTATGGCAGATATTTGTACTATAACATTTTAGGCATAAAGACAATGCCAGTGATGAAGCCCCGTAGTGATTTAAATAGTTTTTTGTACCAACTGATTTAAGTAAGTGGGAAGTTATCCATTCAGCTTCAATTAAAACAAGATATAGATGTGGGTGTAGGTGATGGCAGAAGCAAAAGAGATCTGAAAAGGAAATGAAATTAAGAAGTTAAGGAAAGTACAAAGGTACAGTATTCAAGAGCTGGGAAAAAGATTTTTCAAAGAATATTTGAATATTCTTCAAATAATGCTACAAAATTAAATACAACAGTATTAAGGAGAAAGATGTACTCAGAGTTCCAAGGTAGTCAAGATAATATAGGATGAAAAAAATAATAGATGATCAAGGAAAGAAGGCGCTTAAAATGCAGGTATCAGGAGATGGAGCCATGCAAATGAAGCATTACTACTCATCAGTTTAGAGGTAAAAGGGATGGTACTGTGAAATACAGTATGCAGGACAGAGGAAGGACTATGAAATAAGGAAGAAAGGGGATATCAGTTTGACAAGGCTAGATACCTACAGTAGAATAATCCCAGAGAAACATATTCACATTAATAAATACTAATAATCATGTATATCTATCATATTCAGTAAGTGGGGGTTATTCTGGTTGTGTTTCTGCAAGTTTGCATTAATAGTCCCACCTTTAGACTCAAGAAGGTACAGGATGTTAACAGACTGTTAGAAAAAAATTTGAAATCCATCACAATGAATGATTTTTCTTTATGAGTTAATCCTGGACTAGAGTTAATAGAATGGAACAGAGCAGAATAGAATAAGCTGGAAGGGACCTTGGAGGTCTTCTAGTGCAGCCATTTATCAGGCCATGGGAGGCTTGCCCTGTCAGCTGGCCATTATGGTTGTGGCACTCCCATGCACAATCCCCCAGTGTTCCCCCTGCTTTTGGCACGTGAGCCAAAAAAGGTTCGCCATCACTGTTCTGATACCTGGAGAAAATGGGTTTAAACATTTCTTTTTAACTTTTTAGTTGCATTGAATTTTGAATTTTTCTTCTCAATTAGATGTTTTCTAATAATAGAAAAATAATAAACCTGTGTTTATATGATGTTTAAGTGTTCTTAATTTGAAAACATAATTTTATCAAAATGTGGATTCTCTTTCCATTGCTTACTGTTCAATGTATGCCTTATCATTTTGTTCCTTTCATCATTTCCTTTTTCTTTCTTTACAAATCATTCTGACACGTGTATGGCATAAAACGGTATCGAGAAATGTAAATAAATAAATGGACTGACTTTCTTCTAAAGCCACTGGGCATTTGTGATGCTTACTCAGCACATTCACTGAAGTACGACGCAGTTATGAACATCAATCCTTTAAAACTCGAGACAACCATCTGGGATAATTCTGAAACTATATGTTTTCATTAGGTAGCCCATTGGATTGTTCTTATTTGTAATTTTGATAGCTTTTTAATAGTGTCAAAAATACGGAAAGTTGATCAGAGTGACAGCCATCTGAATATGCCCTTGTACAGAAGAAGCCAATGTTAATTGTAGAAATAAGAAAGTGCTAAATAAAATCAGTATGTCAAATAGATTTTATTACACGCTTTACTATTCTACCAATTGCAGGTAATATATTTAAAATTTCAGACAGCATTTTTAATTTTTTTTAAGCAAAGGAGAATGTATAACTAATTTGAGTTTCCAGTAGGCAGATTTGAATCTTGTAAAGTGAAAAAAAAGCACCACCTGGATAGCAATTAACATCCTTAGGAATTCTAGAGAGCCGTTAATCAAGTTAACCCACAAATCAAATTCTTGATCGGTCTCTGTAGATGATTAGAACATTGATGACTACGTCTTTTAGTGATTATTCTAGATTTAGTGGTGTAGTTTGCTGTGGAACTAATTAGAACTCAACATAAGATTTAAGCTGCAATTCTATGCACACTTTTAAGAAAACATGAATAATGTCCATTTGTCCCTTCTGGCATGGGGATATGACATCATAGCATGCATAATATAATTGTCTTTCTGGGTTGCTACTGTTTGAGTGTTGTTGATGATTGTCAAGCCAATCCTAAGGGCCAAGAGCTCGTGTAGAAGCCCTGAAGGGCATTTAAGGACAAAGGACATACACCTTGTTTATGGACTTAAGAGCCATAGTGACACAGTGGTTAGAATGCATTATTGCAGGGATAACTCACTGCTCACTCTAGGAGTTGAATTCTGAGTGGCTCAAGGTTGACTCAGCCTTCCATCCTCCCCAGGTTGATACAATGAGGATCCAGATTGTTGGGGACAATATGCTAATGTTGTAAAGCACTATGAAGTGGTATATAAATCCATGTGCTATTGTTATTGCTATTTCTCATGCAGTCCAGAGATTTTATGAGCATAAGACTAAATATGATTTATTTTGGTATTAACCTTCAGTTACACCGATTGATGATTGTGACAGTAAATAGTCAAAGTATGACTGCAGAAGTAAATGAGTTACTTCTGAGCAGATTATAAGACTGCAACAGGTTCAGCTTATTTTTATCACACAAATATTTGTATATAGATCACGGTTTCTACTCTCTGCTTTAATGTTTTTAAAGTTTTAAATGTTCAGAATTAACTAATTATAATGTTCTTTTTTTGTATGATATAAGCAGTTCTTGTTGATTTCTGCATGCAAGCTGCTATTTAAAGACAGGATTTCCCCCCCTAACCATTTGGCATATTTTGATTGAATTTCATAATAAAATCAAGATTTGGACTGTAGCAAACTAATAATTGTGCAATACCAGAGATCCCCAGATTTTTTTGTTACTGTGATAATATCATTCAGTATTTACCACCTCTTCTGAATTTATAATAATGTTTATAATAATACTTGTATTACTCTTACTAATTGATGACAAATTGACCAAAAATGCATTATGCTTTTGTTGAAATCTAAAAACTATGACAAAGTGACATCACCATTCAGTCGTCCCCCCTCCAAGCATAGCATGATCTGTGCACCACAATTCTGACATTACAAAAACACAGCTTCTCCGTGAACATGGAGAAAAGTTATCTACATGTAATAGATTACTGGGGGTAGTAATAGACACAATATATTGCATGGTATCACTCTCCCAAGACTGATGTTCCAGCATAAGGACACTAGTGACCTCAATCTGGTTGCTGGGGTCGGCACTGCTGCTCCTTCTTTCCTGCCTGCTAGGCAAGATGATTTCTTGTATCTCAGTCGTCCTGTGGGCAAGATTGCATGCCTGACTGTTGCAGTGGTTCCTGTTGCTACATGAAAAATCCAGCAGAAGCAACTCTATCCTCAAGGTGCGGATTTCCCTGAGAGTCTGTTGGTTGCTCCTCTGGTGGATTTCCCTGGCCATAGAGAAAGGGTGTCTATTCAAGGAGCCCAACCATGTGACCCTGACCTCGGATGCCAGTCTATTCAGCTGGGGCACCATCTGCAGTCTCAGATGACAGAGGAAAGTTGGTCACAAGATGAATTAGAGAACAACAACTGGCTGGTACTCAGGGCAGCACATCTAGCCCTCCATCATTTCCAGGAGAAGATAACAAGTCAACGTGGTCTCCTGTTCATGGACAACGTGGCCACCAAGGCACACATGAACTCCCAAGGGGACCCCCACTCCAAGGCCTTGATGCAGGAAGCAGAGATACTAGACGTTTGAACAGAAACTCATCACCTCTCCATTTGAGGTGAATGTATCTCCTCCAGAACAGCCAATGTCCATGCGGACTAGATGAGCAGGACCACCGTAGACTACACAGAATGGTGTCTGCATCCAGATTTCTTCCATCAACTGTCTGCCCACCTGTTGGTCCAACCAGAGAATACTCAACTCGTGAAATTTTTCTCCTGGTTCCAGACTCCAGGAGTAGAGATGGTGTCCTTGGCCTCAGAGCCTCCTGTATCCCTCCCTTCCTGTCAGCCTCTGTTTTGCTTGCTTTTGGCTGCCATGGAAGCGGGGAGGGTGGGGGATTATGGTATTTGGGAAGGGAATCTTATGGTACCGGAGGAGTTTTGTTTTCACCTGCACGTGCTGATGGCCTGTCTTTGGACTTGGATTTCTCAGGTTCAATTTTTTGCAACACAGACTTGACAGCGGTCTCACTCCCAACTCTCTCCAAAGGCAGGTGGACACTTTGTCCACAATCTGGAGGAATGATACCAAGCACTTTCTTTTGCAACATCCACAAATGCACAATTTTCTGTGGGGAGTCGTGAATCTGAGTCCACTGGTAGTTCATCAATATGCCACATGGGATCTTTAAATTATCTTATAAACCTTTATTTCTGCACCATTTGAACCTTTGAAAACAAGAAGTCTCAGACTTCTGACTTTTAAGGTCACCTTCCTTGTGGCTGTCACCTCTGCAAGAAGAATTTCAGAGCTGGTGGCGCTCTTTGTCCAGGAGAACTTGTGCATCATCCGACTGAACAGGGTCATTCTGAGACTAGACCCATCCTTCAAGGGTTCAAGCAAACTCCTGATTTCACATGTCCCAGGAAGTCATTTTACCAGATTTTTGTCCAAAGCCAGAGACCCTACTGAAAAATGGTGGCACAAATTGGATGTCAGAAGGGCAATTCACTGATACATTAAAAGAACAACAGACTGAATATTTTTTTGTCTCCTTCCAGCCTGCTTCCATGGGCAAATAGGTGACTCCTTCCAAAATTGGCCGATGGTTATGGGTCTGCATAGCAATCAATCCAAACATCAATCCAGGCAGGTACCAAGTCAGATTACAGCTCATTCGACTCGCAGCACAGCCACTATGGCCGCTTGGGCTACACAAGCATCAATGGAGGAGATTTGTAGAACTTCCTTTGTTAGGAACTATAAGCTGGACTCATTCATCTCAGCTGAGGCATCGTTTGGGCAACGTGTCCTTCAAAAGGGTTCATGAGGTGGACAGGACCCTGGACCAGCCTATCTCCCACCCTTGAGACACTAAGCTTTTGTATAGCCCATACTTGGATTCTCCAAGCAGTGCACAGGAGAAAGACCTGTGTCTTACCTGAATGGTAGTTTTCTGTGCACTGCAGGAGAATCCGATCCTACCCGAAGGGCTTGAGTCCAGCATCCACTCATGAACAAACTTCAAAGCAAACTTCACATCATCACAAGTCTTCTGGTTGTCTGTTGAGAAACTGAAAGCAGTCGATCCATGTCCAGAGCTCATAAAAAAAAACATCTCTGGGCAGATAGACAGAAGTTGAACTCATGCTTGGATTCTCCGGCAGCGCCCAGAGCCCTACCATTCAAGTAAGACAACTTTCTTTCTTGCTGCATATTAATTAATGTTAGAGTAAATCCCACATACAATAAGCAATTTAGAGATTTTATTCAAAGTATGGGTTCAAAGTATTCACAGAAACAGAGAACAAGATCCTATTGTAAAAAATTATTGCAAAAAGCCAAGTCAGTTGCAACACAGGATACTGAAAAATACAGGTCTTTTTTCAAATCCTTTTTTTGTTAGTCCTTTTAATTTTTTATCTATTATATGAAAGTTCCCAAGTTTTAGTACTTATTTTTTTACAAAGCTGCTACTAAAATAAATGCAATTTTGTATATTACATAGTGCTAATGAATGCATACATAAAACGTATTTACAGACACTTTAACAACTCGATCTTTCTTACCAATGTATTGCATTAACTGTTCTAACTGCTGATACTTTCTCTCAAAATGTGGGTGTTGCTCTTTGGTCTGTTTAACTATATGCGAAATGAGCTCCTGAAAAATTAAGCCAATTTTAAAAATCATGTGGAAAATATAACAGAGGTGTCCTCAATGTGAGACTTCTACTGAAGACAATAGTTCAGTATAAAGCATAGAAATTTGCTGTTTTTAATAATACTTTCGTTTTTTCTACACACATAACACAGGTGGTAAATGGAGATTATGGCAATTAGTCTTTTGAGAAATAGTCTTTAGAACCAAAATATCATTTTAAGTGTTGAGATTTAAATATGTATAAAATGTATTTTCTGCATGGGGAAAAATGGTTTTCATTTTAATACTTACTTCATTTCCCTGGTTTTTCTGGGGCACTGCATTAAATGAATAAACCTCAGTCACTAGCTGTGCATTTGCCTATTTCTGGTGTTAATTATCTTTTGTTTGCCCTTGATAATCCTGAGGTTGGTATGCAGATAATGAAGGCTGCAGAATCATCTCAGAGTGGAAAAAAACAATGGTATTGTCAATTCGGCATCACAACACTTTATAAATTATGAACGTTATCTACATTAAGGAGAATAGTAGATTTTTAAAATTACTTCCATGAATAGATTAAATTACAAGTATTATTACATTTCATTTTATTAAGTGCATCTTAGTAGTTATTAGAGCAAATGAGCATGCTCTCTCAATTACATAATAACATTAGAACTAAAAATTGTGCATCAACACTCCCCACATGCATAATGCAGCTTTGTATATTAATCATCTCAAACAATATTTTTCAGTTTATATGAAGACAATTATTACCTATCCAACAATAACATTGTTATTGGTTGATTAAAATTCAAGAACTCTTTAGATAAAAGCTTATTTCTTAAAAAAAAATTCACAAAGAGGTTTCCATCTCAAGAAAAATGCAAATCTTGTAATGATTCAATTTTTATTTAATTATATAAAATAAATCTTGTATATTCC
The DNA here is from genome assembly GCA_026931265.2 of Tropidonophis doriae. Classification (NCBI taxonomy): domain Eukaryota; kingdom Metazoa; phylum Chordata; class Lepidosauria; order Squamata; family Natricidae; genus Tropidonophis; species Tropidonophis doriae. The sequence continues at coordinate 5,542 of JAPKID020000836.1, read as the reverse complement.
AGTTTGAAATACAGCAGAAAACTAACAGTAATTTAAAGCAGTAATATATGCTACAAAGATAATTTCATTTTGTTTTTAAAGGGATCTATTCTCATAATAAACTTTTCTGGTTTGAGTAAATAGCAAAATATTAATATAGGCCCATATAGAAAGAAAGTAATGACTATAGGAATATCTGTGTTGGAAGGATACCATTCTGTGTACATTCATTCATTATTAGGACTGTTCTAAATTCCATTTTACTGTAATATATACACTAATAATAAAACATAATCATGAGCCACTATAGAGCAAGATTCTGTTTATAAATGTTAAAGTATAGGACTAACAATGCATTTCCTAAACTAATAATTACAAAAGCCACAGATTTATATTAAAAAGATCTGAAGTAAATATTCAATATTTACTTGGACCTGAATCTGTGACACAGAAGGGAAGGAAAGTGCATTGAACTTTATCCTAATTAAGTGGTTGAATTGGAAAGAGAGGGAAAGTGAAGTGCAGTTGCAATGTTTAACCTCTTGCTGTACTTTGGATCTGCCCGGAAGGATTGGAGCGCAGAGATTGCGTCAAGGCCTTGGCCTCGCGCATTGAAGCAGGGGCTGCATTTTCAGTCTGGGGAGATGCTCTTTATTTATTTCAAGAAAGCAAATAAGCTTTCCTCTTCAATTCCACCATGGCTCTCCAATTCCAGAGTGCTTCTCTTTTGGGGCCCAAGCAAGATATCATGTGAATTATAATCAAACTATATTGATGATAATGTTTTTAATCTCCTAAATAAATCTATTACAATTACTGATACAATTACTGTATCAGTTAAAAAAAAAGCATGCTAATTTTCTTTCAATATTGTCTTATCATTACGGGATGTTTTATATGCTCTTACCTCTTTCTAATTTATATTGGACGTTTTTAAAAAAATGTTTTGATAGAATGATACATTTAGAAATATTTTTAGATACGTATCAAAATTAAAGCAGCACTGATTTAAATGTGCTTTGAAAAATGAGATTTAAATGTGCCGATGTGTGGTGAAACGGGAAAAAGGCAGAGCTACAGTTCATATAAATATAAGCTATGAACTTGATTTTTATAAGTGGAATATAAGTTTTTGGTTTTCCTCAGATATTTTAGCCTATCATTGAATATTTTAACTAAATATACTTCTGCTATGTCAATAATTTAACTCATTCTTTATAAGCGTACTATGATTTTTTAAATTATTTTTGAATAATCACAGAATAAAATATAAAGCTTTGCATTAGGTTTTTGCACGTAGCTATAATTATTGACAAGTTACTGCTATAGTAAATACGTTAATAATTTGGTTTCTTTATATGAAGGGAGTTCAAAACTAAGGAATCTGCCTTAAATATAACGGCATTAACAAGTGTAGGAGAGAGAAAATAATGTTAAAGCATAACATCTTTATCATTTCAGTTCTTTAATTCAGCAATCTTCTGGAAAATCTGTATTCCCAAGGAAAATGGGAAAAATTATCTTCTGATAAAATGATCAAAAGTTTTGAATACTTTTATTTTTCATTTTTGTTTTTCTATTTAACTTTTATGAAAGCTGTATTAAGGATAACATGAAAATCCTTGCTTATTTATTTCCAACTGTGAATACTTAAAATCAGTAAATATACTAATTGGGCCCAGTATTAAAATATATGCAATTAACACATCTTTTATATTAGTGATACTCTGAATGGTCAAAAAATTTCTTCTGTCCTGATGCTATTAGATAAAGCTAAGAGTTTTTATTACCATTGGAACAGATTAAAGTCCATAAGGCAAGACACTGACTGGAACTAATGTAATTGGGCTGCTAAAATAACTAGATATTTTAATCCCAATTACTCCTTAGTTATAATGTGCTAACAATAATACCAAAAGTTTAGCGGCCACTAGATTGTCTTTCTATTTGTCTAATTCAATTAGTCATTACTTTTTGCTGTTTAAAAAAGTTTCAGACATTATAGAGTTAACGATTTCCCTGAAATTAAGAAGAAAAACCATATTACTTTCTTAATCTTTCTAATTCTATTCTAAGATCATCTTGAATTTCTTCCTGTAACAGTTACTGCTGTCTTGTTTTCTGTATTAATGAATTGAGAAGCTGACACCAGGGTTTTAGGTAAGTGCAACAAACAGCTGTGAAAATTTGCAGCAAGATACCAAGTATAGAGAAGATACATTGAGTATCAATGTTGTTTTGAAAGCTAATTAGTTTAGTATTATATAGATAGCACACAAAAATGTAGTTTATGATCTGTTTTTTCATCATCATAAGAAAAATTACTGCTGGGAAACAAAAGGCAGACATAATTTACTAAAGTTACACTGACTCTTCTCCTTAATAAAGATCAATCGATTATTTGTTGCTAAATCAATCCTGCCTTTTATTGAGATGCATTATCTTGATTGTTTTAGGAATAATTATTTCACAGGGAATTATGATGACTAGCTTTTGAGACAACTATAACCACAATGTAAAGTCATGTGTGCTTAAATATGTTTTTCCCCCTTGTTAAAGCTTTTTGGTGACTTTAATTTGTTTTCTTATGATTGCAGAAAATATAGTTGGTTGAGGCTGTTTTTAAATACTGGCTGTTTTTCTTTGAATAAAATTGTTTTGCTGACAAAAATACTGAACTTGTTTATTGCTTTTAGCAGACTAATTCTGTGATATTTATCATATTGGAAAAGTCATAAACCTCTATGAAGTGTGTGTGTGTGTGTGTGTGTGTGTGTGTGTGTATGTGTGTGTATGTGTGTGTGTAAAAAGCCAAGATTTTTGATTCTCCTATCTGTTGACAATTTGGGATATGTTTATATCTCTCTATATTTGAAAGAAACATTCATTATAAATTAGCTGAGCAATTAAATATGCATAGCAATCAGAAGGAAAACAAAAGAATTGAAATAAAGAAGTAAGGTATTATAATCTAATGGGGATTTTCTATCTAATATTAATGAGTGATACGTAATACACAGCATGTAGAAACTAACTGCATGCTGCAGAGACAAAAAAAAATCATTTCACTGCATTGCATTTTCTAATAAGCAAACTTTTCATATAAAGCATTAGGCAATTCATGTAATTTAATGAACATCTTGAATAAAGTACCTTTTAATACAAGTGATCAAATTGGGTGCTGTTCTATTTCTGTTCAAAATACTATATAAGATAATAACGTGTTTGTTTTTAAATGACCAATAATGCTTAGTGTCTAATACAAGGCATTCCTATAATTGGACAGCAATTTCAGTGGTGTGATCTTTTAAATGACTTGATATTATTTCTTAACACCTTTGAGAGAGCAACAAGGAAATAAAGTTTAGACTGCATTTTCAAATAGGAGGCATATCTTGTGGCTTATTAGATTGCTATCTTAAAAGTGAAAATCTATACTAAATGATCATTTGAAGATCTTGATGCCCTTTGTATTTAATTCTCTTTTTTCACTGTGGAAATTTTGTGTTATTAAGGAAGATAATTTGATGAACTAAAAAGAAGGGTCAGGAAGCCTTCCACTGAATAATCTTTCAATTCATTGCTAAATAGATGGAGTATTAACACTTACAGGTATCTCTATGGTGGGAATATCGGGTTGACCTAGCAATATTGCTGCTAAAAACCAGTTTTTTTTAAAAAAAAAATCTTTATCACAATAAAGAAAACATCAAATTGAGCAAATGACTATAATGAGGGAGATGGACAATTAAGAAGTGTGGAAAATAAATAAAATAATAATATTTTGTTTCAAATAAATTAATAATAAAACAGAACAATAGCAGATTAATGTATTTGACAAGACAGAGTTTAACAATAATTGTATAGCAGTTCTTATCTTGCAGGCTTTCTAATAAGTCTTAACTGTACTTTCTTGCATTTTTGATGTACTTCATTTAAACTAGATATTGTTACATTGTAAATTCTAGTTTACATGTTATATGTTTAGAATAAAAATATACGAAGTTTTACTTTGTAATTTAATTTCTGCCATAAAGTAAAAGACATATTTGTTACCAAATTGTAAGTTCGTGTAAAAAGTCCTTTTTGTTTATTTTATCTGGATATATTGTAAACACATATATTAATCCTCATGAACTGTACAGTAATATTAATTAGTTCATAGGCAAACTATTTTATGTGAAGACCTAATCACATTATTATAGATACTGGTTTTTGGTGAGAATAGCACTATACTATAAATGCAGAAGAATGATTCGAAATATATAGGGACCAATGCTTTTTAAACAGTGCATATTTTCTTTGTGTCCAAATTTTCAGATTTCAGACATCTCTGCATGTTTCTCCCTCTTGACACTGACTGTATGCAGCAGGAAGAAACTGCATACACATCTGAAAGCATGCAAAATTCAGTCTGGCTTGAGGTGAAGGTAATTTAAGTTCTATACTAAAAAGTAAAGTGTACTATATTATTTCATAAATGTTTAAGACGAATAAGACAAAACATGCTTCTTCGCTTTTGTTGTTGTTGCAAGAAGTGCAGACTGACTAAGTTTCCAGCAAAAAACTTTTTCAGTTCTTTGTACCTGGTTAATGATACTTCCATGCTTTGAATTTTTCTATTTCCAGGGTGTATTTTTATATAGCAAAAGGTACAATTTGTTAAGTTCTTCTTCACAAATAAAACACTCCCATCCCAAGCAACTAGCTTCAGATTTTAATTTATTGATCCTTTAGAGTGCCAAAGAAGATGATTGACAGTGAGCAACATTTACCTGACACCCCTGAACATTTCACAGAGACAAGTTGATAAGAGTTTGTATAAATACTAATATTAAGCAGAATTAGCTTTGGAAAAAATAAAGAAATTGTACTGAGGTGAAAATTGTCACTGTCAGGAGAAATGAAGTTATATCAGAGAACAAGTGACATACAATTTTCTCTAGAGTGTTTTTAATAAAAATAGCTTTTCTTTGAATATTTTGAAGTCAAACATGAGAGGCAATCTGTGCGTTTGTCAGAGTTTGAGAGTGTGAAAAATTGCTGCCTTAAATCATTTAAGCTGAAAAGCAACTTCTTCCTGCTGAGATAATTTCACATTGACTTACTGTGCAAGCCCTTCAGGCATTCCCGGCTCAGAGCAGAACTTTTCAAGGTAGAAACATAGAGAGAGAACATCGGAGAAGCTGGGACAAGGATCAGCAGCAACTCCAGGCATCCGGGCAGATCTGACTTTGATTAATTAGGGAGCTCCCCAGCCCCATTTCCGCACGCACTGCCTGATGGAACAGTAGAATGGATGAGGGTACACAAACCTGAAGTTGACTCTTAGAGGAGATTTTGACATTCAAGAAGACAAAACTCTCAATTGGCTAAACTGGAAAATTTTTAACTTCTCCTAATAGAGAATTGTCTGAAGTAAAAGCAGTTTGCATTCTGGAAATTTAAGTGGTGATTATATTAATATGCTACAACTTTTAAACCCTGTAACTCGTTTCTGTTTTGAAAGTTTAGCCTTGATTTATTGACTGAAAAAATATTTTTAAAAGCTGAGCACCTGTTA
>JAPKID020000835.1:0-16421 GCA_026931265.2 Tropidonophis doriae | reverse complement strand
GGTTATCCAGCATCTTCTTAAAAACTTCCAGATTTGGAGCATTCTCAACTTCTGGAGGTAAGTTGTTCCACTGATTAATTGTTCTAACTGTCAGGAAATTTCTGCCTAGTTCTACTGTAGGTTGCCTCTCTCCTTGATTAGTTCCACCCATTGCTTCTTGTCCTGCCTTCAGGGACTTTAGAGAAGAGTAGTCTCTGTAAATTATTTATAAGACAATAATCACAAAGATCGGGGCCTTCGTGAGTATTGTGGGATTTTTATGAGTCTTGGATAGCCTCATCTGAAATATGCCTCATGGAGTGGAGAATAGGTAGAGGGACATTGACAAGTTCTGATGACCCCATTCTTTGCTTCCATTGATATGCTTCAAGTCATTTAATTATCTGAATATAAGTGATCTTTTGCTTAATCAGGCACTAAATATCAAAGTTTGAAAGTCAAGGCACAACAATTAAGCTTCTTGGTCACCCCACTCCATGATCTCAGAATGGTCTGTTCTGTATTCTTTTATTTGAGATGAGGCTTCAAAAGGATGTGCTATCCTCAACATTTATTCTATTGACTTCTAGGGATCGAATGAAGGGCTTTCTCTTGATTCCTGTTTCTGATTCTGTCCTGATTTCTTCTAGTCAGAGGACTCGTATGTTTAGGTTGTCCTTGAAGCCTGTTTATTACAGGAAAGTTATAACTTACAGAGTCTTCTTAATTCTCTTTTTTCAATTCAGAGTTGCCAACCTTCAGTTGGAGCACACACTCTAATAAATCTGTAGACCTTTGGATTTTAAGCTATTTAATGTGGTTGATTCCATATAGTTTATGATACGAATTGCAACAATGAAAAACTCATAGAAGGTGTTATCATGTCACAATACAAACACTAGCTTTTTATACTTGCATACCAACATTGGACAAAGGTATCTAACATAATGAAGAAAAGTGGAAAGATTCCAGTTTAGAAATAAGCATCAAAAGTTTAAAAGAGTCAGATGAAACTGGTGGTTTTCTCTAGTACAGTTTACTATGGGACTATTCCAAAGGTGGGTTCCTACTGGTTCAGACCAGTTTGGCTGAGTAGGTAGTAACTTGGCCTGCCATAACCCTGAGCTGGTTCTATCAGAGGCAGCACCATCTTGGTTTTCGGTTCTGCACATACGCAAAACCATCTTCATTGCAGAAATGTATTTTTTTTTCTCCTTTTCTAATGTTGTGTGCATGTGCAGACCTTTTTAGGTGCAAATGTGCACACACACCAAACCAGCAGCAATCCTCCCCTGGACTATTCTTCCTAAAACCTCAATAATCTTAACAGCAATAAAAAAAATAGTTTAATAGCCTAAAACAGTGTTCCTCAATCTCAGCAACTTTAAGATGTTGGGTTCCTGAATCCCCAATCAGCACACTAGTTGGAGAATTCTGAGAGTTGAAGTTCATAAACACTATCCTTAGTTATTAATTCAAAAATGACTGTGGATCAAATGTAACTTCTTACATCTACTTGGACATGTCTATGTTGTTATCTTTGCAACAATAGGGAAGTGGTTTGCCATTTCTATCTTCCAGGGTGTCTTCCAGGTCTGATATTTCTTGGGATCCCACCCAAGCATTAACTAGATACAATCCAATTTAACTAAGGTTGCATTTCTTTTTTCTAGGCCAACTATATTTTCCTCTGTAATATTCCAATCTCCAACCAAAATCATTGCTTGTAAATCCTGTCAATTTCAGACTGAGCTTAAAGCTTATCATCACCTTCCTTTTCTTCCACATCAGGGGTTGGAGCATAAACTTGGATAATCGTCATATTGTTGTCCACAAAGTCGAGCTGATCTCATTCGGCCATTAATTGCATTGTAGGAAAACAACACTGTTCTTTCTTTGTGTTTTCTCTCCTGAGTAGGAAACTGCACAATCTACTGAGCAAAAGGGTTCAATTCCAGTCCATTTCACCTCAAATGTATAGTGAATATATTTTATCCTTCACTGCCTTCAACATTCCCATGTTCATCCTTCTTACATTCCATATTTCCAACATAATTCTGTCTTTGAGCTTTGGGTTTTATTTTTCTGCATGGTTACTTCAGTAATCAGACATCCTGAAAGTTAGTGCCATGTTGGGTGCCGTCTGACCTGAGAGGCCTAGCAGTATATTTTCAATCAGTTTACATTTATTGGTTTCCTCAGTTAAAAAAAAAAACACAGGAAAAAATCATTCTTTTCTTGCGCAGCATGAAATGATGCGAGATACATAACTGCCTTTGCTGTTATCGCTGAAGTGATTATTCACCTCCACATCTTCCTGGATCACTGTTGCCCTATATAGGTGTCTAGGCAACTGAAATGACCTTCATGCTTTGGATGACCCTGCTTGGATTATATATTCTTGGCATATAGTTATTCTTCACTCATCCCTCCCAGGAATATCTCCTACCACGAGGCAGCATAGTAGGACTTAATTTGTCTCTTAATTGCTTGATTAAAATGTTAAAATGTGAAACACCAAGTTGTAAATTCCTTAAAGAAAAAGCTGTGAAAAGCTTATATGTTTCAATCTACTTGTGATAATATAACTTTTAAAAAGAGTTCTCATAGGTCAAAGGAAGAGATTCTCTAAAAGTAAACTTTTTCTTTGGTCAGACATAGTTTGCCATTCTTGTAAATAACTGATCACTTTGCTCTTGCCTTAAACTTAATAATATCATCTCTATTTTATCAGTAGGAAGTAAGGTTGAAAAATGTTCTCTATGACAGCGGAGGATTTGATCGGGTTGCTTGTGAGAAGTAAGACTTTTAAAAATTATTGCCATTTTCGTGGCAATTCCCCCCCCCCTTCCATTCAATTGTATCCAATTTTTGGAGACTGCCTGGTTAAGTTCCTGCAGTTTTCTTGACAAGATTTTTTAGAAGTGGTTTGACATTGCTTCCTTTCTAGATCTGAGAGAAAGTGACTGGCTCAAGTGGTGGCTTCATGCCTAAGGCAGGATTAGAACTCACAGTCTCCCAGTTCCTAACCTGATACCTTAATCATTACCCCAAACTGGCTCTTTATAAGTCCATTTGAATTTCCTTTTGAGAAGAGTTATTACAGTGTTTCCCTAAAAATAAGACAGGGTCTTATTTTCTTTTCACCCCGAAATAAGCATTTGACCTTATTTTTGGAGAGGTCTTATTATTTTTGAGGTGCAAGAGGTGGTGAGCGTGGTCACCTCATGGCTGCTGCTGTGTTGCAATATTTTTGGGAAGGGCTTTTTTTTAGGGGAGGGTTTATTTTAGCATATGTGCTCAAAAGCTCGATTGGGCTTATTATCCAGGCAGGTCTTATTTTCAGGGAAACAGGGTAGTTATTACTGAATTTCTGAATAATGAAAATAAGGCTACCTGGCAAAAGGGAGGAGGGTCATAAAAGAGAATAGAACCTTAATCAAAATAAGACTCTTCAAAAGTCTCTAAGAAACATGGGAGGATTCCATTAAAGCACACAAATGAGTTATAGAGCTAGAATTTGTAATGTCAATTGGAGTCCTGGAGATACAAGATTTTATGAAGCAAGAAGTGTTGCTGATCCATTACTGAATTCACCTAATTAAGAAAGTGCCATTCAGGATTTTACTACTCTACCACACAGTTTACATCTCAACAAGATGTGTTAGCTAACAAGAGCTGGGTGGGATGACCATTGCATTCCTTCACTTTTTGACATCATTAGCGAAGACAAAAACAACTCTGAAGTGCCTTGGGTAGTTTTCCTTGTTTGTCCATCTGCTGACCATGAAAATGGGTGCAGACATGAACAGGCCCCATCAGGACAGAGCTTGGGGGGAGTGGGAAATGGGTTTCATTTCAAATGTGGCACCTCTGGAACAATCAATCTTTCATCAAGCTAGATCACATTTCATAATATTTTTCTTTTCAAGACCAGACCTGATCCTGCAATGACTTTATTGATTTTGTTCCAAAACTCACTACTATATTTTCTTGAAGGCAAAATTTACGTCATTTCTGATATTTTTCCCCACTTTGGCAAACGATTTGAAGAGATGCCGTTGGTCTTCCGGTAGACTTTTTAAAATTTGTTTTAAAGTTTAACAGGGAGTATGGAGAAATAGCTCCCAAGTGGGAATAGATAACTTGTTTTCCTAGCTACAGGATGCATCGGTTCAACTTCTCTCCGTGCCCTTCACATATGTTAGATTTCAGCACTCATTATCCAAAGACATTTTGTCCTGCAGATGACTGCAAAACACTGGCTAGCTTCAGTCTTTCTCCAAAAGTCAAATAAAACTGCAATGGGGTTACAGGAAACCCAAATCCCCCTGTATTGCACAAGGCCCCACACTTAAAATGTGTCTATATTTCTGGTATGTTAGAAGATAAACCAAAAACAAACCCATTTTTTTTTGAACCATGCTTTCAACCATGAAGAAAAAGGAAATATGCTGAGTGTTTGGAACTTTGCATTTTATGCTGTCTTAAATCATAGCAGCAATGTAACTGCAAGAATAAAATGTTGAATAAATTTACTATAGAAAGAGCATTCTTTTGTAAGATATTTTTTAAACTAAAAATGATAAGAGGAACATTTCTTGCCAAGCCACTGACTATAAAATCTTTTCAAGGCAACGACAAAAGATTTGCTACAGTGATCGACATGAGTCTCAACGGAAACCAGAGTTCCCATGTCGGCTCAGTTTTCCATTTTCTGCCACTATTTAGATAACCTAAATTTAGGTAAAATAGGTATTGGAGACCCTAGGGATGCAGGACCCACATGTTGATTCCTCAAACCAACATTGCTCAGGACCATTCAACAATTTAGTTTCTACAATAGGACTAAGAAAAACTGACTACTTTGCTGTAAATGTTGTTCTTCAAGTTGTCATATCTGAACTCACCCCCCAAAGGTGACCTATATATAGCCCCATTCTAGACCTTAGAAAATTTGTTGGAAGGAACCCTCATACATCGAGACAGCTGTGCCAGCAGCAGTTCCAAAAGAAGTCATCTGGAATGAATTGGATGAAGGAGGAGTGATGGATGTGTGGGTGTCAAATCTGTAAAATAAGACATAGGGAGCTGAACTGTTTGCCACCTTGTTCATTCACGAATCATGGAATTGCCTGCCCATGAAGACTGTCTTGGAAGATATCAAAGGAGATTGAGTTTGTTGATGTATACTAGTGCTTTGCATCTTGAATACAGTGGGCTTGGGTATGAGCTTCTGATGGCATGCAGTATTCAAATTTGAAATGGACAAGGATGGTTTGGATTTTGAAAAGACACCCTCTCTATTGCTTGGCTGTTCCTTTAACAAGCTATGTTTTTTGCATTGTAATGCACTGTACCTGCGCAGATTCAAGAGAACAGTGTCGGCTGCCTTCTCTGTGAGAGCACCTTCCCTTTGGAATAGCTACACCCAGCTTCGCATAATTCCCGGCCTCCCGTCCTTCCGGCGCGCCCTAAAAAGCTGGCTTTTTCGGCAAGCCGGCCTGGCCTGAACAAAATAACTTATTAATTTTAATTGCTAATTTAATTTATTTTAAATAATGTGTAAATTGTTAATTTATTGCTTATTGGATTCTTTATTTAATCTTTTTAAACTTTTGTATGATGTGTTTCTTATGTTATACGCTGCCCTGAGTCCTTTGGGAGAAGGGCAGCATATAAATACAATAAATCTAAATCTAAACATGAGTTTGAGTTAAAGAGATATTAAAGATGCATTGCTCAAATATAGGCAGGGAGAACCAAAGGAAACCTCTAGGGAGTGTATGTGAAATCATCTATCCTGGAAGGATGGTTTTATGCAGAACATAACTGAGGGAAGATATTCTCTTATGTCAGCAGCCTGTAAGGGAAGCTGATTGGGAAAGCTCTTGAAGACCTGAGAGACAATAGGATCTCCAGTTATTACTTCTGTCAAGATTGAACCACTTTGCTTCTTTCAAACCTAACACTTTTCAACTTGCCAATGAACTAGGGGGAAGAGAAGGGGGAAATAGAATGCACATGGACTGTGAGAGCCTGGCAACCATCAAGGTCACAATTGCAGGTGCTTAAGTAAGAGATGGACTGTTCCCATAACAAAAAGATGTCTTATAATTGGACAATGTGATCACTCATGGGTGGGGAGAAAGAAAAAGCTATTGTTTATCTATGCAAGCATTTACATGGAAAAACCAGAGCTGGTTTTGATTCTTCATTATCAAAATGATGTATTTAATTAAGTTTTACTTTTGGGAATTCAAAGTTCCTGAGAGTGTTTCCTTATTTTGAGTTCATGGTTGGACAGTTGATAACTTCACACTTTAATCAGTATGGTATTTTTCAATTCTCAGAAATGAACAAGAAAGCATAAGAAACAGGATGTTATTAAACCACTTTCTTCAATGCCTGACCACACAATGTATTATTGAAGAGTGTGCATCCCTGTCTAGAACGAACTGAAATCAGAGAGAAAACTGTTTTGGAGGCACAGTGGGCACAAGATCATCAGCTATGATCTGAGCAGTCTTGAAATGCTCGAAAGATATGGTTATGGTTTCAACTCTCCTGATCACAAGTGGGTATTTTGAAAGTATTAGTCCTGAGGAGAATCTTGATGTTTCCTGTTTGAAACTGATCCCTGTGCTTGAAGTTAGGACAGTGCAACAGGAACTGAAGAAGTGGTGGTAATAAAACGGTAGCCTGGCATTGCAGAGAACTTGATGCTGCTGGACCAGAATTAGGAAGCAGAAGGCCTCTTTTGCCTTGCTTGGTGTTGTGAGAGGTAAGCCCAGTGGTGGATTCCTACTGGTTTGGACCGGTTTGGCCGAACCGGCTGTGGCAGTGACCAATAGTCACTGGAACCAGGAGTGGCACAGCCTGCCATGTCCCCAAACCAGTTCTCCAGGTGGCGCCATAGGCACCACCATCTTTTTATTGCACTGCGTATGCACGATCAGCACACATCAAGTGTACGCATGCATGCGGCTTGCCCATGAATGAACCGGCAGTAGTGACTGCCAGAACCTACCCCTGGGTAAGCCACTTGGAAAACTTTCAACATTAGTGCTGATAATAGGAGAGCAGAGACCCAAGGACTCTCTGGGGGGTAGTTCAATCTCCAAATGAAAAGGGACCGGTTGACTGTTCTGAATATGGCACTTGGCTTGAAGAAAAATGAAGCCTAGAGTTTTCACATCTGCTATTTTTAAAGCTTGTTCCCAGAGAGGAGCTCAAAGACCAGAAGAACAAGTGCAGCGAGCCTGTTTAGTACACAACTTGCACCGCTTACAAGTGTCTACTGAGCGTATCGATCTTTGGATCAATGGTATTTAAAAGGGTGGGAAATTAACATTTGCTAAGAAATTAACACTGAAAAAATTAACACTGAAGGACGCAGAAGGCAATGAAGTAAACAAAGCAAAAGATGGAGGAAGAGACACTGCAGAACATGGTCTATTAGTTCACAGACACTCCATAATAACCCTGGACAAAAGAATGTGTTTTCTGAAACTCATTGGGCCAAATAAAACCTTTTTTTTGCTAGCATTTTTATTTCCTGTCTCTTTCTTTTGTTTAAAAATTTGACCAAACAGGAAAAAAAAACACCAAAACTTGAATAATCTCTTCATTAAGGATGCAATCTTCCTTTGCTCCATTAACAGATTCCCAATAGACTTTCCTTACGTCTACAGATGTATTTTGGACAAAAATATTGGGATGTTTAAAATCTGGTGTCCATAAATTTAAAATCATATTTGCATATACTCTTGAGCTGTGCAATGTTAATTTGCTGCTGTGCCGTTTTCATTTTCTTTCTTATGCTGGGAATTATTTATCTGTTTGGCTTTCGATGTTTTGTTGATGCACTTTCGTGTAAATGAATAATTATAAGAAAAAGTAACCTGGGCTTCCATTTCTGCTATACTTTCATATCAACGAGTATATTTAGCCTGCAGCATACTAAATTATACGAATTGAGCTTTTACAGAAATCACATTGGAGGAATATGAGGGCAGAGGGGAGACAGATATGACTCAAAGCAGGCCAGACAGATATGACTCAAAGCAGGCCAAAGGCTACGCAAACTAGAGGTTGCTAGGAAATACTTTTTTTAGTCCATACTGGCTAAAATTCCCACTCTTCTTTCAATACTGCAGTGTTTCAAGCACACCTCTAGAATGCTGAAAATAGATCTCCATCATCCATCTTTTAGAATGAACTGTGACCTTCAGGATAATTTGCATTAAAGAAATGACTAGGACCTAATTTCACATGGAATGAAACATTTGTTGCCTAATCCAACACGGAGAAATTGTATGATTACTTGTATGATTGCCAAGGGTTATTTTCTTACTGATGGCTGGATGATTGACTTCAGAAACAAATAAAGATTATTCGTTTGGTTGGTATGAAAGTAGTTGCCATGCCTGTATCCATCAGGAAAACTGAACAATTATGATCAACAAGAAGCAGAAGTGAGCTGACCTCTTTTGTTCACCTCATGCTAAAACCAAGATATTTTGTAAACAATGTTCTTCCCTCAAACAATCCATTTTAATCAGCATGGATAAAAGATAGTTGTATAAATACTAGCATATTTCTAAACAGCTGTACATCTTTTCTGTAGGGAAATTAATTTTCTTCTAATCTTTTGCACTTTACTAATTTGGGATCTTACTTTAAAAAAAAAATATGTACCATACTTTTCAGAGTGTAAGATGCTCCGGAGTATAAAATGCAACTTAATTTTTGGGGAACAAAAATTAGCCAAGAACTGAAAGTGAAACTGGTTGTGTTTTGCTTGTATTTACTGCTACCTTGGAAAACCTGATTTTGGTAATGTATTGTATATTATTATTATTTTGAATCCTGCTGAATCAGATATTGTGCTTTCTGAATGTGATTGCTGCTGCAAACTTTAAACCGCCAGGTCAGCTTCAGCACTTATTGCAGCCTGATTCAGCACAGCTGATTGGTGGGTGGATCTGACTGCAGGAATACCCCCAATCAGCTGTTGTAGGCTGCAGGGATTGCCACAGACCATCGCTGCCTCCATGTCTCACACTTTTAGCTTCTGGGGGGTGGGGGGGGGGCTACATTTGGTGTATAAGACACATCCAAATTTTCACCCTCTTTTGGGGGAATAGGTGTGTCTTAGACTCCAAAAAATATGGGTACATGGGTTTTAATATATTAATACAAACATTGTCTGATTACCATTTTACACTAACATTTTATTTTTGATATATGTATGTGTGTACAAACGAAAGTATATGACATCATCGTGTGTGTATGTGTGCACACATGCACACACACACACACTTTCATTTGTTCTCTAATCCATGTGCAGGTCTTTCTATCTTGTCTTGTGACATCAAGCTTCTTTTCATGAAAATATCTGTTTTATTCTAAGAAAGGAAGAAAGTTGGGTAGGAGGGGAAGAAGAGGAAGGATAAGGGGAAAGGGGAGGAAAGGATCTTTGGGAAAAATAAATAATTTTTAACTGGAATGTCATGGTTTAGGACAGGAGTCTCCAAATACGGCAAGTTTAAGACTTGTAGACTTTAGTTCCCAGAGTTCCTTGTCCAGCCATGCTGAGGAATTGTAAGGTATTTTGAGCATGGCTGACTGACAAATTCTGGGAATCGAAGTTCCCAACTGTTAAAGTTGCATGTTTGGAGACTCCTGGTTTAGAATATCAAGCTGCTGTAGATCTACCTTGCCAATTTGGTCCTTCCCAGGAGTGTTAGAAGTCAAGCTCTACAATGTCTAAGCTGACTATTCTGGTAGTTGCAATCCCTTCACAGTTGAAGGGCTTCAGGATGGGAAATGCTAATCTACTTAAAAGCATATCTTTTCACTTAACAGATTACCTTTAACCCTTAGAGAAGATTACCTACTTCCTTTTCATTTTAGCTCTGAGAGAAACAAAACCTTTGAAACCAAATGATACTTTGAAACTTGGATGCACATATACACACACAACAAGCAAATAGGCTGCGGCAACCATTTAACTGCCACAGTGTCTCCCAACCATGGCAACTTCCAGATAAGTTAACTCCTATAATTTTCCATCTAGCCAGTTCTTTGCTGAGAATTAAATCTGTACATCTGGAATTTGCCATGGTTGGGCAAACCTTTTTGGGTCTTAGTAGCAGTTAAATAAAGTAGCAGTTAAATAAAGGTAGCTTTTAATCTGTTGTTATTCCCAAAATACTTGTATATATAAGGATGAGGGACAGTCTAAACATATTTTAAATAACCTAAATAATTTGTTTAGCTCTTTCACTTTTGAAGTGGAAACTGACAGGTGATTAATGGCCACAAAAATGCAATATCCGCTTTCTTTTATGATTATTCTGCATTACAATCACATTTTGGTGACATTGGTTTAGCATGGAAAGCCAATCAAGGAAATGCTGAAATATTTTGCTAAAACCAAAAGCTGTTAACTTCCCAAACTGAGCATTGAAAATATTTTTTAAAACCTAGAAAAACAAGAAGCTATTTCAACTTTAGTTCCTCTGATGCAAATCCTAGTTTTGTAAAAGAATTGACCTTATTTTCACTATCAAAATGAATGTCAGCTATCAATCACAATAGTAGATACATTCATACAGTCAAGCTGTACCCATACTACCTGCATATCATGGCTGTTTATGAATGCTTGAAGGTTGTACAGTAATGTTTAAAGAAGTTTCTTGTATTTGTACAGAATGAACAACTCTGTCAATAAAATTTTCTCAGACCAGAACTTTTTAAACATAAGTTTGAAAGAAATTTGCATCCAAAATGCTGCTCATATTTCTTCTGCTAGCCATTCCCCAAATGTTTTTACTGATTAGATTTTTGACAGATGGTGAATATATTCCTCCCCCCCCCCCCCGCAGAAAATATCTGGTAAGCCATTCTGAGCTTCTTGCAACATTTATCTCTAGTGGTGCTCAGAAGCCTAGACCTAAAACCATAACGTTGACAATTGCATTGCAACTATCATCCCACTTAGTCTGATATCACCACCTTCCAATTTAAGTTCTGCGTTGCTGATTTGGGACACTTTTGAGCAACCCAATATAGCACAGCCAATATAAGTTGCCAAAAGGATTACAGTGCCATAAATAAAAGACATCTCAGGAACCAGCAATATAACTTTATACCACATGGCATCATTGTAGTATATATCAACCAAAGCCCTCCAAAATATCCTAAATAAACCAAAAACCCAGAATCCCCAGAGGGAAAAACCAGAGTCATATATAATATTCATATTATATATAAATATATAATATGAATATAATTCATATAATAAGGATTGCAACAGACAATATGTAGGACAAACAGGTAGAAGACTAGCAGAGTGCATTCATGAAAGCCAGCTAACAGAAGACATGAACATTCCTTAATTTCACAACACGTGAATAGACTTGACCATAGTTTCAACTGGGAAACTGTGAACATCCTGACTAAGTCAAGTCCAAAAATGCCAGAGAATTCCTGAGAGTCTGGCACTATAACAAACTGGCCATCAACGCGCACACAGACATCAACAACATATACATATCATTCAAAGAAACAATATATAAGAAACAAAGCCAGCAATCAACAGCCAGATGAGCAAACACCAAGAATAACATTAGACTAACAATCAAGAAACAAACAATACCAATCAAGGAACAGGCCAACCAAACAAACACCAAAACCATTCCCAGTCAGACCATCAGTCCAAGCCAACAGAATATAAAGTTAGAGCACATCCTATTAACATCCCCTACTAGCACTGATCTTATCTAGTTTGGTAATGAAACATCTGCAAGATGAGAGCACACAAACGATCCCAGTGTAACTCTGGACTACAAATATTCTCTTCTGTAGGCTTTTCTCTTCCCATAATTCATGGGTTATCCATTTTTCATGGTATTTTCATGGTATATATATGAGAATGTAAATGTATAAAAAGTATTACCTTATATACCTGTAGATAAGATATAGACAAGGCAAGCTCAATTTGAGGGGTGCATTCGGGGACTGAAAATTCTTGCCTTATTTATGAGTATATATGGTATTCTAAAAATAACTAGAAGATTCTCGAGATTTGTATATTTAAAGAAGATAATGCTAAAACATCCTTAAAAGGGGGGAAAGATAAGCAGCCCATAGTGCTTATTTCCAAAATTTCAAAATCAGTCATGGGTTGTTGTTTTCTTACCCAGCCAAACAAATCAGCTCAATTCTTTTTATAATACAAGGTTAGACTTATACTTGCAGTGACTCACATTATATGCTCAACAGATATTCTAAGTTCAGTAAAAGGGCAAATCGTGTATAACATTTTAAATTATAAATGTATAAATTCCAGTTTTGTGGCCAGTACATTTTGAAGCACAGAAAAGAATTTCTCTCACAACGAGAAATAGTGCTAGGGGTTCTGCACCAATAGCTTTTTATGAGCAGTGTTTATATTATTATGATGGTTTTTATATGCATTCTATTTTTGATGCCCTTTTGTAATAATTTATGATATAGGTAAAGATAAAGGTTCCCCTCGCACATATGTACTAGTCGTTCCTGACTCTAGGGGATGGTGCTCATCTCCATTTCAAAGCCAAAGAGCCAGTGTTGTCCGAAGACGTCTCTGTGGTCATGTGCCCAGCATAATTAAATACCAAAGGCACACGAAACACTGTTACCTTCCCACCAAAGGTGGTTCCTATTTTTCTACTTGCATTTTAATGTGCTTTTGAACTGCTAGGTTAGCAGAAGCTGGGACAAGTAATGGGAGCTCACTCCATTATGCGGTGCTAGGGATTTGAACTGCCAAACTGCTCTCCTTTTTGATCGACAAGCTCAGCATCTTAGCCACTGAGCCACCGCGTCCCTATTTATGATATAAAAATTGGCACACAAATGATTAAATACTAATCCCACATTACTCTAGTTAGTCTCTTCCTAGTATTCATCATGGCTAACAAATTTCCTGTATCTGTAGGTAGAGGATGTTTTACATACAATAATAAACATTTGCACTAATTCATTAGTGCATCGCCGCCCTGGGTCCTTTTTGGAGAAGGGCGGGGTATAAATTTGAATAAAATAAAATAAAAATTGACTCATTTAAAATCAACATTACGGACAGGAGAGATGTGATGTCATCAATTCTTGAAAGATATTAAACATCTATTAGTCATCCAGGTTATCAAGAATGCCTTCTTCAAAGCCAGTTTTGATATCTTTTGCATTCTTGGCAAATTTCTGCCCCTTCCTCCCATGCCTAATTAATATAGTGGCAGCTGATACTGTAACTAAGGCATGCCCTACACTACCTTTTTGGTTTTTCCAAAAATCTCCTCTACCAGATAGTTCATGATTCAGGAGCAGATCAATCCGGAGGATGGTTCAAACACCTTGGACAGATTTTGGAATTCTTCCCACTTAACAGGGAGAATTGTCTTCATCCAACAGTATCTTTTAGTAGTTATCGCCCAGTTTTTGCCTCACAGGGTTGAGGAAAGTATTACCCTCCTCATATTGTTGAACTGTATCTTCCATCACTGACTAGGAGTTATAGGGCTAGTAGAGAGCATATATTTACCAACTTTGCTTTGGAATGTGCTATATCAGATGCTTCCTTTCATCGATAGATTTTTTCAAGCGGTGCCACAGTTTTAAATACCTATTTAGGCTTAGCATTTAGGGTATTTAAAGTTATGTCAGCCTAAGGTATAAATTATATTTGCCAGTATCCAGAACATTTGAGTACAATGCTGACAGCCAGGAAGAGGAATTTTAATCTCTGCCATTGAATAAAGCAATACACTCCAATGCATTTTCAATATGAATAGTAAACCTTTAAATACATTCATAGATTGATGGGAGGCCTCCGCACTGGTGAAGATTCATATTGATCCCTAAAAATATAAAATGGAATTAAAATATGCATTGAAGTACAGTATGATGCTACATATTTTTGCTACTTATTTTAAAGGCGCCTTGAAATGGGAAGCATTCTTACAAAAGGAATGAGCTTTTGAAACGTATTTACTCCTATGAAGAATATCAAACAGTCTTCACTAAAAATTAATTTTATTCAGAGAGTGAAAATCATACTATATAATCAGATTAGAAATGGGAAATGCAATAATTTAAAACCACAAAAATGGAAACTTTTCTTTTTCTGAGATGTTACCACCACATATTCCTTTTATTTATCAGTGTTACCAGAGGAAGAGTATTACAATGTAATATTGTTAAGTCGTTTTTACTTGACAGCAGAGTTAAGGACAGAATTTGCATACAAACACAGGCTGAAAAACAATTTATACATATCCTTTCCATTAAAAACAAAAGTTCCATCCTATCCATTGCTGGGATTTGTTTTTCTGCTAAAGTATGTTTAAAGGAGGCTCGAGGGGATGTGTGGTTTGCTTTTTGTTTTTTTACCCCCCCTTTGGCTTGATAGTATCTGGTAAATCAAAATACTCAAAAATATCAGATCTCTGAACTGTTTCCCAAGCTAAATACTAAAAAAGAAAGAAAAAGAAAATTGGTTTGAGGTAGAAAGGTGGTCATGGCTCTCCTTTTCTGCAAAACTTCTTTTCCTTCTCAAAATATCTATACCAAAATATATTTCTTTCTAGATGAAAAATCCACATAGTAACCTGCAATCTGTTTCTGTTTCCTACTCTGGGCAACCCCCTCCCCGTCCCCGCTGCTGAAAAAAAAATACTTTTAGATAGCACTTTGAATCATTTGATTATATAGCATATATTATCTAATTTGACCCTCATAATACCTCTAAGCATAGTTACTACTAGTACCACCTCTGTACTGGAGGTGAGCTATGAGAAAACTTGAGTGGTTACAAGACGCCATTCTCTACATCCACGCCAAGATTAATGCTTCTTCTACTGCAATGTCATTTGGGATTCTGCACATCAAATTCTGCTAGGACTCACCTTGTAAATGATAACATAAAATATTGGACAGGCCCGTTAATAATATTCAACAGTGGAATTTCTCCAACACTATTTCGGTCCTTTAAATATGATTATTGCATACATGCAACGTATGGAAAGAGTGAGTGAGTGCTTTATAATGAGAGCAAAGGGCCATGCAAAGCCACACAGCCAGTGGGGAAGGAACCAAGCCCAGCTACTCATCATAAATAGTGATCAAATTTTTCTCCTCAGCTGGCTCTACCTTGAAACGCTGACAGTAAGGGAATCGTTTTGAAAATGTACAATGCTATTGATTAAAGGTATCCATCCAGCCAATCTTTCTGGCAACAAAGGCAGAGCAATTAAGCAGTGAAGTAGTCTGAGCTCCTTCATTTAGGTAGGCTTCCAAAATTACAATTACTCCAGGACTTTGAATGGGGTGATAGACATAAAATTTGGCACAGTATGATGGTCATGTCTTCGCCGCAGAAAATAAAAACTGGACATATTCGGAATAATTGTATCAAGGTAAAATTCAGCCTAATCCAAAAAAATTAAAAACAACAACATCGGGAAGAAAAATCATTCCACATTCTGTGGGGGGAAATAAAACCATTAAAATGCTACTTGAGTGCCAACAGTTAATGTAGCTGAATGAAGTTAGTGGGGGCAAAATAGAGCCCCGGTGTGCCTAAAATGGTATTTGTCAATACTAACTGTGCAGTTTATGAAAAGCTGATCTTTTGCCCACGTTTTCGGACTCTTAGGCTAAGTATAAATGACCTGTGCAGAAAAAGCAGCGTGTCTCAGAAGAAAAGGTTCTTGAAAAGATAAATGCAAAAAGCCAAAAGGAATGTATAAATGTAACTCTTTGCTCCAAACTCTAAAGGCAATTCACTTTAGCAATATCAAAAAAAGAATGGATATAAATCCCTACCATCCCCTTTCCTGATGCTGCATAATTATATAAATCAAAGTACATATGCATAACCATTTCCAAATACTCCACAGTTTGTTAATTTACAGTTGCATAGAGAGGGAAGAAGGGAAAAACACACACAATAATATAAAACACGACATCCTCGTCTTTGGGTAGTTCAAGTGTTTTCTTATTTGGAATAAGAATACACAGAGCTGAACAGCAGGTTGCAAGGTCCCAAGCAGCCATGTGATAACTGGAACTTGTGATTGGCACTGGTTGAGCTGAAGTTGCGAAGAGCAGGTAATCTTCCAAAGAAGATGCTCACATCGCCTGAAGGCAAGAAACAGTAAGAGAAGAGCAAGTGAGGGCCATAATTTGCACAGTCAACAGCTTCTTTCAATGTCAACTAAATTATCTAAGAGGCATCACATTTGCTAGAAGGACAAAGACAGCAAATATGCAGGACACATCGTATAAGAATGCATGCCTAACTTTTGCCCTATGGAGACAACACTTAATCATAGGTAGGTAGGTAGGTAGGTAGGTAGGTAGGTAGGTAGATAGATAGATAGATAGATAGATAG
>JAPKID020000834.1:0-16423 GCA_026931265.2 Tropidonophis doriae | reverse complement strand
CCCTGCACATGTCTCTGCAGAAACAAAAAAAAATCAGCTGGCTGGTGGAAGGTGCGCGTGCTTGCGCGGTGGATCTGACCTAGGGCAACAGTTTGTGTGCCTGCAGAGACAGCTCTACATGCCATAGGTTCACCACCACAGGTATAGGTTCACCTACTTGAGCAGGGAGCTGGACTAGAAGACCTCCAAGATCCTTATTCTATTCTATTCTATTCTATTCTACTCTACTCTACTCTACTCTACTCTACTCTACTCTATTCTGATGAATCTATAATACAACAGAGCTCTATGTATATAACTATTTTTTTGTGCTTCACATTCAAGGAAGTTTGGAAAGTTAAATTGCCACTTTCTATAATAGAATTCAGAACATGCCTTCCAGTACAATGAAAACCTCCGCACAATCATATCTTAACATCATATTAATGTGGTTTTAATAATATGCGAACAAGCCTACCTACTTCCTGGGCTTATGCATTCCATCCTTTCTTTCTATGTGATCCATAGAAGGTATCTGGAAACTATTATTTCCTCAGGTTTGAAACAGATCATCTTCAAATTGTGGTTTGGTTTTATAAAAAAGTAACTGCAATTCACAAATCTGATGATCTGGGTCACCACAGTTAACAAAAAGCAGAAGGAAACATACCAGAATGATTCCTCCTAATGGGCAGAAGTGTGGAGAATGGAAATCTGCAAACTAAATAGGTATGCACAGGACTGTTTAATAGCTAAACAAAGCCAATACCCCTTTCTTTAAAAAATCATTAAGAGTTTTCAATATCTATGGGCTACCACAAAATAAAACTCTAGATATTCACCAGACATAGATACTTGTAGTTATAATTATACTTATCATGATATTAACAGAGTTCACATTTCCAGGCCTTATCATGATTTTTCCTCATGTAGTATTCCACATTCATATTTCATTCTCATTTATTTTATCTTTTTTCTGCATTAGCACTATAAATTTATGATAAGGCATTTATTTATTATTATGCTACCAAGTAGCATAAAAATCTAGGGAGACAGATTAATGTTCTCCTATGATTCAGTGCAGCATAAAGAAGCAAGAGGTTTTTCAGCCAAATGGCCACATAAAAACTAATTTCTTGAATCCTATCCCAGTCCTCTTAACATTTCCCTAAAATAGCTCAACATTCCATCTCTTTTAGATTTCCATGCCAAGTGTAGTAACCAAAATAAGTAACCCAACTAATCAAAGTTGGGTGCTGGTATCTAATTTGTACATTAAAATGTTTAGACAGCTGTTATGTCAGTTATTTGTATATCCCACAACCTCATGCATCTGTGGGGTAAGAAAGAAACCTATCATTATACTGTCACGTATGGGAGAACCTTAATTTAGGAGAAAGAAAAGTGCATAGGAAATGAAATTACAAAAGAGCTCATGTTAACATGCTGTAAATTCAAAGCATTAATTGAAGCCTTCATGACTTGGAAAACTTTACAACGCATGAAGTCTCAGGGCATACTGCCCAAAGTCTACTCTTCTCTATAGAAAAAACTGTGCCAGTCCAATCCAATCATTTTGGGTTTATTTTACTATATGGAAAGATCTGTATACAAAGGAATTCCAGTCCAGGTGAAAAATTATGTAGGGGAGATTTATACAATAACTGGAAAAGTAGGCGAACAAGCTAGGGACAGAGCTATAACTGATGTAAGTGGTGTAAATCAATTTAATGACTGAAATAATTCTTAAAATTCATTCAAATATTTATTGGCAATACTGGTATGCTTATTGTAGGAGATAACAAATTTTTTGAGAAAATATTTTTAAAACGTTCATTTGAACATGTACTTTCATGGAGAGTATTTTTAACACTTCAGATTAAAGTAGAAAAAGGACAGAGCAACGTACAAATAAAGTTCCCCTGATCTTTTATTTGTACATCAACCATCTTGTGATAAAAATGAATAATTTAGAGGATTATGCCCTGAAATTAGCTAATGGGCATTTTGCAGCCTTACATCATATGCAGATGATATAGTGACAATATCAACTGGACTAAAATGAATTCTGGGGACTCTAGATGCTTACTATTCAAAGGAAGAGCTTGAGATCAACTATAATAAAAACAAAATTTTAATTTCTACAAAGTAATGTAGAGACTTTGCCTGTTGGTTATAGAGCCAGACAAAAATATAATTCTTTAAACATTTGGGCATAGTTTTTCATCACTTTACACCAAATGTAGTATAATGGTAGTTATACTATTTTCTATTTCCCCAGAATGGTACAGCATAGGCCAACAACCTTAAATCTTTATTTGGCTATAGTATGGATGCAGCTTCTGTTTGATGTTCAGTTGGGATCAACCTCTGGAAAGGATTCAGTCCAAATGTTTAAGGATTATCGTATTTTTCGGTGTATAAGACGCACCCAGGTTTTGAAGAGGCAAATTTTTAAAAAAGTAGGTAGGTAGATAGAGGGATAGAGAGGGAGAGAAAGAGAGAGAAATACAGTAGGTATGGAGACAGAGAGTAGGGAGGGAGGGAGAGAGAGGAAGAGAGAGAAATACAGTAGGTAGGAAGGGAGACAGAGGAGACAGAGAGTAGGTAGGTAGGGAGAGAGAGAAATACAGTAGATAGGGAGAGAGAAAGTGTAGATAGGTAGATAGGTAGAGATAGATAGATAGAGAATTTAGTAGATAGGTGGGGAGAGAGAGAGAGTAGGTAGGTAGGTATATAGGTAAATGGGCGGGGGGAAAATACAGAAGATAGGTAGGGAGAGAGTAGTTAAGTAGGTAGATAGATGTTTCCAGGTGTATTTATCCATGTACTGGAGAAGGAAATCGCTCACTACCTGTAGCACCTAAAACTTCATTTCTGCTGGATCAATCTAATTAGATCAATCTAATTCTCATCAACCACTATAACAAAACAGCTTTCCGAAAGGAAAAAAAAGTTTTGCACTCTGCAAAACTCCCCCAAATGCCCCCTTTTTTGGGAAAACAGGCTCATTTCCCCCCCAAAAATAGGCATGAATAGTGGGGGGGGGGGCTTGCAGAGTGCTGCGGGGAGGGCAAAAGCAAGCAAACAAATGGCCAGTTTTTCGTGAAAATGGGCCTTTTTTGTCCAAAGAATTGCATACATAGCTTTATGGACGCTTATAGAGTGCTGCTGGGGGTAAGGGGGCAAAAACTGTCCATGTTTTCCTCATTTCTACCCTCCCCAGCCCACAGGAGCTGTCTGAAAGCCTCCACAAGGCTATGCATTGCCATTTTGGTGAAGGGGGAAGGGTTTCAGGAGGCCAAAAATGCTGTATTCGATGTATAAGACACACCCAGATTTTCAGCCTGTTTTTAGAGGAAAAACTCCAAAAAATATGGTATGTTCTTCAGCCAACTCTATCAAAATAAGTTTTAAGATTTTTGCATTTGTTGTATGCTTACATATGATTGCAGACTTGTAATATATTCAATCAATCCTGTTTTCCAGGATTGGAGGTCTGTACACAAAAAAATGAATTAAACAGTGATTGTTATCAATGCAGAAATATTGAATTATAATCTAGATTAGTTTATAGGGCTAGATCATACAGTGAAGTAGTCTGAAATATAGCTAGCTAGTTTTTACCTTAGTTTGCAGTTCAGTAGAGCTTATATAGGACTTTTCTTAGAAACTGGTAATTGCTGAGATGTTGTACATACACACACCAAATAAAATCTCATTAAACAAGGTGTTAGTTTTTGGTTAGGGAAATAACTTCTCCTCTCCTCTTCCCAGTGTAGTCATGCAAACATATTCTGCAGAGGGAAAAGGGCCCTATTGAAAGGGAAAGGTAGACAAGGAACCTATAGGCATTTCTGAAAATGTACTCTGTGCCAGTTTGAAAACATCAGGCATTCCCACATAAGCAACATTGGAGTTGTAAGCTGATTGACTTCCAATGAAGATCTGCAATGTAGATAAAACCACTATGAAGCTTGTGTCTGCATTTCTCCACTAAGGGAACACTTGTTTTGTGCCCTTTCTCTTGGATCTTGAGTTTCAGTTCTTTTATGAGAAAGGTGAGCTGGATAGTTTGCAGCTATCCTTCAGAAGTCCAGTTTAAAAAAGCAGAAGAGAAATCCAGAAGTTTGACAATTCCTTCTAATCTTCATCACTGGATTAGCCCTCCTCTAAAGCTCCAGGATCCTAGATCTTTTTATTTTTTATTTTTCTGTTCTTTTGTGGACAGTGGTTTTTGTAGCGGTAGGACCTGCGTGGTATGAGTTTCATTTCTCATTCTTGGCATTTCAAATCAGCAAAGTTAAAAAAAAAATATCACAGACTACCTCCCAATATTTTTGAGAGTTTGGGGAGTGGAATTATTGCAATGGCTCATGTCCCATAGTGTGAGGAAATCAGAATTTGTTTTAATGAATTTCATAAAAAGAGATTTGAATGGGTTCCATGTCAGATGTTTTTCAAATCTTCGGTGTCTCCTCCCCACAAACATAGTCAATGAGCGTAATTTGGAAGCAAGGAATTGAACCTTTAGGGTTTTGTGCTCCACCCTTTCTTTCCATATATGCATTTTTAAATGTTTTTCCTCTGATCTTTTTCTATCTTTCAGCCTGGGAAACTGACAGAGGCATTCAAATACTTTGTGCAAGGAATGGGTTATAGTAAGTATTGGATCTGAGAACCTCTATCCCATTGTGCACTCCCAAAGTTCATACATTATTAGGCTGCAAAACCTTGTGTTTCATCTAGCCAAAAGCAGAAACATTCCTGACAAGGTCCTTTTGTACCTACTGTAGATTGCACTCACAAAGTACACCGAGTCATAGGGTTTTTTAGATGTAGTTTAATAAATAAACCAGAGTTATATTAGCTTGCATAACATGTGAGATTATAAATGATTTTGGCTGAGTTTACAAACTAAACAAGAAAAAAAAAGATGTTATCACTTGGGATACTACATGGACACACCATAAATGTACTACTTGATTCCTGGGACTGCCTATTTTTGGGCTGGTCCTTGCACCCAAAATGATGTTTCTAGATAATTGGGATTGCTTATACATTCTCCTTTTCTTTGAATCCCTCTTTCCTCCCCACTTGTACATCCACCTTCTCTCCATAGCTATTTCGAGCTCAGTTCCACAACCTATCAGCTCAGCCCTTCAACAACAACCATTGTGGAACATTCATTCGAAGTACAAGTTCTTGATCAGTTTAGCCTAAGGATATTATTTCCTATTTCTCCTCAGTCCCTCATGTACTGGACAAGAAATTGAGTCAGGGGTCAGGTACCTTCTGTGGTATTTCTCCCTCATCTCCCATAATTCTGTCCTCCAACATGTCTGCTCACCCTTCCCCTGGTTACTTCACTCCCCAACGCACAACCTCCCCTTTCCAATAGAGAACACCGAGTTGTTTGCTGTGGTAGTAGGAAAGCAGAAGCAGGCGTTTTGTTTGGATTTCTGTTGTGTGCCCAAATGGGGTTGGTCTTTGGTACATTATTACAGAAGGATTGCCAGCAGTCCTGCACTGTGGTTTGATTTCAAAATTAGACCACTCACTTGATTAACCTTTTTATGCCAGTGTACTAATTGTCTGCAAATGATCTGTTGCACTCCATACTTTTAAGGTGTTCTTGTTAAATATTGGGGAAGGCAGGGGCTGAGAGTATGCAACTTCATTGTTTGGCACCAAAGCCAGAAAGCCACGATGGAGATAAGTGCCAACTGTGAAGAAGAGAATGTGCAGGCTGTCAATAGAAAACATTTGAAAATAACAAGGTGTATATGCTTTCTATCCTAGAAGATTAGAAATTTTCTCCTTGTTTTTCCTCTTGTATCAGATAGGCTTTTCTTGAGCGGTGCTTCCCTTTCTAGGTTCCACTTGTTCTCTAGATCTTAGAGAGGATCCAGTATGCAAGGAATTCAGTTGGGCGAATTTTAGACCAAGGGTCCTCAACCTCTGGGCCACAGCCCATTACTGGGCTGTGGCCTTTTATTGGGCTGTGGTCTGTTCAGAATCAGGCCACACAAGTGGCAGGTGAGTGCACACGCTTGCGTGTGAACCTCCATTTGTGCGACCAGTGGGCTAGAGTTGCATGCAGTTACGTGCCTACTTGCAAGACACACAGAACCATCTCTTCCTGCCCCCTCACTGGGCCATGATGGAAAGGTTGAGGACCATTGTTTTATACCATTTCCTGA
Source organism: Tropidonophis doriae (assembly GCA_026931265.2). Classification (NCBI taxonomy): domain Eukaryota; kingdom Metazoa; phylum Chordata; class Lepidosauria; order Squamata; family Natricidae; genus Tropidonophis; species Tropidonophis doriae. The sequence continues at coordinate 10,241 of JAPKID020000834.1, read as the reverse complement.
TAGTTGCTGGTATCTTTCTTGCTATGCTCCCTTCTTTTCACACAAGTGCCACTTGCTCCATCATTGGTTGAATTCAAAATGAGGTCTTGATAATTGCCTTTTATATTATGTAAGAGTTTTATCTAACTTTGCTTCCTTCTCGTTTTCTTCTTTCTCCACAGTGGCCTCGTCCTGCATGACGCGCCTCTCTCGCTCCCGCACCGCCTCTCTGTCCAGCGCCACCTCGGGGGACGGGAATCGCTCCCGGTCTCGCACTCTGTCCCAGAGCAGCGAGGCAGGAGCTCCACAGCCACCTGCCCCCACCATGGAGGTGTCCTGCTGAGCTCCGAGCCAGGGGATGAGACCGCCTCCCACCTCTGAACAGGACTCCTTCTGCTATCCCACAATGCACTCCGGCCACTGGGCCAGGTGACGATCTCCCCTAACGGTACTAAAAGTCCATGGAGGCCCAGATGGGATGCAACTTTACTCTTTTTAAAAAAAACATTAACTCCCCCAACCTTTAAATCCAGCACATCATATCCACCTACCTTACCAACCTTGCCTTCCTTTCTCCCGTAACTTAAAGCTAGTGTTGTCAGCCTTTGGTATCTATAGTGATCCTCAGTACCTAGGGAGGTATGGATGGAAGACTACACGTTTTCTAAATTATCAGATAATCAGTATCCCCTCTGATGTTTCCCTTTGACCTCCAATTATCTTGTACATGTAGATTCCTTGATATAGGAGATCTGGAATATCATTGGGCTTTGTTTTTCCCCCTGTATAATCATAACTAACCCTTGTTCCTCCCCCTAAATCTTGAGCGATATATTCTTGGAGTAGTCGGATGGCATCTCATTGCCTTGCCTCTCTTGTCCCCTCTGGAGTGTACATAGGAGGAAAATAAAAATAAAAAGTAGGACTTCACAAGTGAGACGCACAAGCCCCAGTAAGGACTTGACTTGCTACTGTCATGCTAACATAGTGCTCCCAAACAGGAGTTGCTTTTCCTCCACCCAACTCATTTCTACCCTTGTACTTGTCTGGCTTGGTCTCATCTCTCCTGATTCCATCCATCTAAATGGCCTTTGAGGTTCTGGTTCCTTCCAGAGGCTTAGACATATTTTTGTTTTCATTCACCTTTTAAAATAAAACTAGATTCTTCATTCCCCTCCTCTATGATCTCTCTTGGCTTTTTATTTTTATAGCTTTCCCTCCTCCTGTGCATATACTCTTCCCTAGTCAAAGGCTACATTTCCGCTTCTTTGTCTCCCTTCCCTTCCACTTTCATAGATGGTAGCTGCTTTGTGGTGTGCATGCACAGTTCCTGCTAAGGCAGCAACTGTTTTCTGCGATTAGGGCATTGGGAGGCTGGGCGAGATTGAAATGGGGGGCACTGGGGAGGGTGGGATTGTTCCTTTTGGGAAATGCTAGGGGCAGTGGGAAGCTTGAGACAGATTGCACTATTGCAGCTGTGCCAGGCACAAATGACAATAGCCAATGTGTCTGTGGTTCCACATAAGGAGATGAAAGGAGGAGACACCGACCGTCATTGGCTGTGATTTTTTTTTCTTTTTCTTTGCACCAAGCGCTGATTTAGTGGGTTCTGGCTGTTGGCTTTGAGCGGGGCTCCTGTAGTGCCATGGAGGAGGAACTCCTGTAATCAGATTCTGACTGTATCAGTTCTTTTGAATGTTATCAGCTCTATTAAAGACCTAAATGCTTAGATGATGTTTGCCATGTTGATCTCACAAAATAAGGAATGCATGATGTTTTAAGGGGTCAAACTTCTAACTTTGGACCAGCTGTTGGGGGTATCAGTATGTAAGGTTTTGAATGGTATACAGTCTTGAATAGGCCCATAAGGCCTCCAGTGGAACCAGAAAGATATTGGTCCAACTAGAAGATATCTTACTTATTCCCTAACCTGAACAGGCACTGGGAGTTAATTGCTCAGTTGCCTATAAAAAGGGGCATTGTTTGAAAAGGACTCCAGCTGGAGTTTTAACTCCCACATGTAATGGGATCCTTGTATTTGAGAATGTGTGGGCTCTGCTTTATTTTTCCCAGAGCAGTCAATGGTGAATCCCTACTCTTAACAATAAAAATCTCTAGAGGAATCAGTTTTTGCTTCTTTTTTTATGATAGATGTATAGTCCGTGCTTGCAGGCCATAGACCACAATAGCTTCTGTTCAACAGGGAAGATCACCTAAGAGTCCTATATGAATCAAAGGAACAAGGCTGGATATCAGATCAGCATTGAGTAGCAATAGAAGAGAATATAAGTAGTTCAGGATTGAACTGTGGAGTCCTTGATGCTCTTGCATTGGTTGTTTGCTTGCAGTTATTTTGCTACCTGACTAGGGTAACAAAATAAGTTCAGAGAGCACCAGACTCCACAGCATTCAGTATTTCAGGAATGGATATTTCCACTGCCTCCAGGAAATTCACAATAATTGAGCCTCCTCAATGAACTATGACACCAAAATGGGGACCCTAGGAAACAAGAAGGAATCACTGTGGCAAGAGTTGAAAAATATTTTTATAGATTGGGGAGGCAGCTTCTGCCCCTCCAAAAAAAACCCCACCCCTCTGTCCTATAAGAATTGAGGATGTTTAGTTTACTGTCCTGCAGAAAAGAGAAGCAAACAAAGGAGTTCCTTACATATTAAAACTAGAGTCACAGACTTAAGCTGTGGTTTGCTTATATACTATATTTAGTAATCCATATTTGGTTGAGTTCATGAGACACATTAAACTATGAAGATTTACAAATCACACTGATCACAGTCACCCATCATCCCAAGTCAAAACCAGACACATCACATAACCTATGTGAATCTCATATGGCCATGGAGATGTTAGGAAAAGTTGGCTAACCTTTTCTTGCAGGTCCCACTATTAATGTATATTATAGTTACAGGATATTCACATACAAGTTTAATAAGGTATGGAAAGTAGGTACATGCTATTTTCTTACTGCTGATGAGCTGAGGCTGAAAAATGTTCTCATGCCTATAGATGCCCAGGAAATTGGCAGCAAAGATGAGTGTTGAACTGCCCTAATCATGACATTCTAACAGATGCAGCTTCCCTAACTTTTTGCTCCAGCAATCTTGGCTCCAAGATTCTGCAATAAAAATAATAAATCCTTTGGTTGTGGGCCAAATCTAAAATTAATTGCCGCTTGCTACCATTTAGAATTTCCACTTCATTTCACAACCTACTCTGAAAGATTTGCAAAACATGTTCCAAGAGGCTGTTCTTATGGAGAGGTCTGTATTTACTATCTGTATCACAGCTACTTCCTTTCTTAGGTCACAATTTGCCACTGGCCCTGCTGACTCAGGAGAAGGCCAACAATATGAAGCCACCAAATTGTCCCTCTGAATGATTATCCAAATGTATCACGGGAGGTTACAGACCACTTGCCTTTATGCATATTGTTTACTTTGTTTTATAGCCTAGGACATAATGCTCTGGGAGATAATATTTAATGGCTTCTGGTCATTTCTTTACTGTCCCCTCCATCTTCCTCAAGTTGTTATTAGCAATGAAATAGAAGACAATACAGTACAGAAGCTACTTTCATTTTTTTACCCCAAAAGAAGTTTAATAGCACTTCAGGTGAAACACATTTGGTTCTAGGACAAGGAAAAGATATAGGTATTCCTTGGCTCATAACTACAACTGGGATCAGAATTTCCATTGCTAAGAAAGGCAATTGTTAAATGAATCGCACCTGGTTTATGACTTTTCCCCCATGGTTATTAAGTGAATCACTGCAGTTGTTAACTGAACCATTAAGTGATTCCACTTCCCTCATTACTTTGCTCATTGGAAGCCAGCTGGGATGGTGAAAATGGTAGTTGTCACCCTGGGACATTGCAACTATCTTAATCAGCGGTCACCAACTGGTGCTCCGTGGACCACTGGTAGTCCATGAGAAAATCTTGGTCATCTGTAGAAAAATTATTTGCATTTTTTATATTGCACTAAATCAGGGCTCCTCAAACTAAGGCCCCTGGAATGGATGCATGCAATGAACATTTGTGTTGGTGCAGAGTCTCCCACTTCGGGGTCTTTTTGTGTGGGTCGGAAGAGGGTCAGAAATTCCTACTGGGTCTGCTTCAGCCTCCTGATGTGGGGCTTTGGGCGAAGGTTGGAGGGAAGTGCCGCTGGTGGGAGAGAGCCAGAGGATCTTGTTCCAATGGGACTGCATCATGGCCTGGAACTGGCTGATCATCTCAGGCTGCTGAGCCTCGAGGCACCAGTACCTGACCTTGCACTCCCACAGGTCTTTTCTTTACTTGGAAAGCCTATGCTCATAGTTCTCACTGAGGTGCATCAACAGAGCCTTCTTGATCAGATCCAATTTGAACTCAGCTGTTTTGCCATCTCTTTCTCATGGTGACTGCTTAGCTCCAACAACTGCTTCCTGTTGAGGCCCTTAGGAGCCCAGGCAGTAGGGGAGGAGTGGCTGGGAGGGAAAGGGCAAATCAAGGCTGGTGAGGCCGCCCTCAACATGTGACATCAAGTTGGCTATGCCCACCCAGTCATATGACCATCTAGCCACGCCCACCCAACCGGTCATTAGGCAGATCATATTAATGATCCACGGGATTTAAAATTATGTAGTGGTCCCTGAGGTCCAAAAGGTTGGTGACCCCTGATCTAAATGCATGCCAGTTACCAGAATTTTTATCACATGACTATGTGGATGTTGTGACAGATATAACTGTGAGGACCAGTCATAAATCACTTCAGTGCCATTGTAACTTCCAACAGTCATTAAACAAATGATTGTAAATTGTGGACTACCTGTATTATAAGAGGGATAAAAAACACCAGTTGTCTGATTTTCACATCAGTCTTGATAAATAACTGGCTGAGAATAGAAAACCCTAATAAACTGGAAATCTGAGGGTCTGATCAGATTAGACCCAAGTAACACCCTGGACTATACCATTTCAACCCCCAAAAGAAGGTTCAGCATTATCCAAGGCATTTTTTGCTGCAAAATACAAAATTCAGGTAAAAATAATTGATTCCAAATTTTGAAGCTGACTGAATAAGCAGTTGTGAACAACAGTGTCTGCTCATGCCCCTGGAAAAAACAGCTTAATTTAAGGGATGCAGCAAAGGCAATGAATGTTCCTTCCACAGGCACAAACACAGCTGTTGTTGCCATATTCGCGCACACATTGCTGCTATTCCCCTTCTCCCCTCTATTCCATGTTGAGCCAGAATCAATGCTCTGTGCAAAATGGGGCCAGCCCTGGTTTTCATTTTTAAAAGAACTGAAAAGACAAAAAAAGGCAAAGAAAAGGCTCAACAACAAAACCCAACCTTCTCCCACATTAAAAAAAAAGTTCCCTTCAAATGACAAACATGGACACGAAGAAATGGATTAATTTATTACAGATGTTTTTTAACATATGTTTTAATTTATTATTGTTTCATACAGATTTTTTTTTTAAAGAAAGAAAAAGGGGGTAATGAAATAGTTCCACTGTGCAATGCGTCAAACCATCTCTTGCTAACTTGTAGCATAATCTTCCGCCCGAATATCTCTCGCCCAAACACCCAGGGAAGGGGGTGGTTTTTTTTTCACGCCTGTAAAGACAAGGCTGTTTTCCACCCGAACTTTCTGTCCAGTAAAAGTTGACCTTTTCTCCAACGCCAAAAGTGTAAATCTTCCTTCCCTTCCCCCGTTTCTGCCAGCAAATAGCCCCAAGATCAAAACAGCTCGCCCGTTGCCAAGTTCTCTCCCTCCTTTCCCGCCAAGGAGGACCAAAGCCTCTTTATTGTCAATTCTCGGAGAACAAAAAGAATATCAATCTTTGCGGAACCGCGGAGTTCTCAGCCGGCAAAAAGGTCTCGGCCGGGCTCCAGACCACGTGACCGAGCCCGATGTTTTCACTCCAAACTGAATTTGGGTCCGGTCTCCCAATTCCTCAAGAGGGCTGGAAGGCTCTTTTGTTTAAAAAGGCAGCGGCGTGGCGAGCGGAGATTGCTATGCAACAGCAGCACCTCAGGCAGAAACCCTGCAGTTCGCTGGGAGGGGAGGGGAAGGAGGGGGTGAGTGGTCAGAGGGTCCCCTTGGAGGCGCGCGCGCACTAGGAACCCAAGCTGCTTCAACTCTGGGTTTTGCCATTTCATGGCACCCGTTTTGAGAGGTTTAAAAGGGGAACCGTGTACATTTACAAGGAGAGTAAGGACCATTATGCGACTATAGGTACTCCTGGGCTCACAACTATTTGTTTGGTGATCACTTGATGTTACAACGGCAATGAAAGAAAATGAACCATTTTTCACAGTTATGACCGTCGCAGCATCCCCAGCGGAGGTGGTATTCAGCAGGTTCTGACCAGTTCTGGAGAACCAGTAGTGGAAATTTTGAGTAGTTTGGAGAACCGGTAAATGCCACTTCTGACTGGCCCCACACCCATCTATTCTCTGTCTCCTGAGTCCCAGCTGATCAGGAGGAAATGGGGATTTTGTAGTAACCTTTCCCTGGACTGGAGTGGGCATGGAGATTTTACAGTACCCTTTCCTTGCCATGTCCAACAAGCCATGCCACACCTACCAAGCCACGCCAACAGAACCAATAGTAAAAAAAAAATTGAATCGCACCACTGATCCGCAGGGTCATGTAATTTTACATTTGGATGATTGACAACTGGTTCACCTTTGTGATGATGGCTGTAGTGTCCCAGGGTCATATGACCAACTTTTGCAAACCTTCTGACAAGCAAAGTCAATAGGGAAGCAAGATTCACTTAACAACCATGTTACTAATTTAGCCACTTGAGTGATTCACTTAAGAAATGTGGCAAGAAAAACATTAAAATGGGACAAATCTCTCACTTAGCAACATAAATTCTGGGCTCAATTGGTATGGTTGTAAGTCAAGGATTACCTGTAGTTCTGATGGCTGTTTTCAAGTTCCTGATTCATAAAAGCTGTGCCTTAAATATAAGGCAGAAGGTGTATTAATTTATTTTCCTGGCCATCCTTGTGGACTTCATGGATGCACCTGCTGTGACACAAAATGCTGGACTAAATGCCACATTGGCTTGATGGAACAAAGTTATGCACTTCACATAATAATGTTACATTATCTAATAATTATATAATATACAGAATAGGATCCCCATTAAATTCCAACTAAACAAACCTCTCCTTTCTGAGCTATTTCCTTGTAGGATTCCACAAGGCTTTTAACACTGACCGAGCTTCTACTGTATTGCCTTCATTGGAAAGGCTGGGATACATTCAGATAATGTATCTATCTTGAAAATAGCTCATGGTGAAATATATATCTTAGTTAAACATTAGCACAGCAAATGTTTTATGACATTTTATATTATGACATAAACTTTTATGATAATTTTATGTCATAAAATGTTTTCTAAATTTGTCAAATTTCAATTTCACAGAAGTCTGTGTCCTCGATTTTTGATGCACTCTGTAAATTAGGTACCATTTGAGGTAACTCGGTTGAAAAGATTCTATCCTATGATGTAACATTTCTTCCAGTTACAAGGATTAGAGTTTGAGTGTTTCCCAAAAGTGCTTTTTCACAAGGCAACTGGACTTTCTTGGTTTTCACACAGATAAACAGAGTTGGAAGGGACCCTGCAGGTCATCTAGTCCAAAGCCTGCCCAAGCAGGATATCCTACATCTGCCTCTACCTAGGATCAAACTCACAACCTTATGATTGTGAGGTGAGAGCTCCACCTCTCTTTGAAGATGTTTTGCTTCTCATCCAGGAAGCTTCTTCAACTCTGACTGGATAGTAGGGAATGGAAGGATTTATTCTCCTTGCAGACAGCTGGTCATTTGCATTCTTTTAGAGAGTCATTGAGGCTTCGTGTAAAGACTGAATTAAGAGAAGAAATGGAAAGTGAAGTGGAAAGTTGGCTTTACTTCCCTAGCCTGGAATTTTTTTAAAAAAAGATCTGGGCTGGATTGGTTTTTGCATCAGAAGAGTATATGAGGCGAAGCTGATCCCCAATTGCAGTTGTAGAAGTTACATGTAAAGAATTGGGACAAGACACACATATTTGAATGGAGATACCAATAGAAACAATGCAGATGATGTCATATCCCATAGAGGCCATCTACAGCATGTTAAAATTAAACAGCCCTTTCTCAACAGAGGGGCCATCTATCTCCAGTTACAACATATTTCTTTCAGCACCTCCAAGAAGGCTCCACACCCATTTGCACTACTCAGGTGACCCTGAGGACACAGATAAATCTCCTAGTGGCCTCAATGACTCTCTAAAAGAATGCAAATGACCAGCTGTCTTCAAGGAGTATTAATTTTTCTATTCTTGACCATACAGTCAGAGCTGAAGAAGCTTCTTGGAAGAGAAGTGAAACATCTTCAAAGTAAAACAAGGAAGTTTAATTGCTTTGTGAAAAATATTTAGAGTTTAGTAGTATACATATGAAGTATATGGTCAAAGAACATCCAATTCGGTGTGCACAGCCTGCTTTGTCATTCATTAAGATTTGGGGCTGTGTATCAGAAAGTGTTGTCATATCACTTGTTTCTGTTGGTATCTCCATTCAAATATATGTGTCTTGTCACAAATTTTACATGTAACTATTTGCAACTGCAACTGGGCATCAGCTTCTCTCCACATATTCTTCTGATGCAAAAACTTAGTTTGCCATTATGTCTTTTAAAAAAACTGGCCAAATTATTTACTAATTGGTTTAATCCGTTAAGCAAGATGCACATTTAGTGCTACACCCTTGACACATTTAACCCTAGGATATGAATAGACCTGGGTAGACCAGGTTATCTTAACCTATCAAACTATATCAAGGTTCTCATAGCCTATCAAGTAGCTCTCCTACAGTGAAAGAGGGCCTCTTTCAATAAGATGTTCCAGAAGTGGGTTGCTGCTAGTTCAGACCAGTTCGATCATACTGGTAGTGGCGGTGGCGCCCACCCACCCGGATACTTGCAGGCATGCGCAGAAGCATTGTGCGAGCACAAGTGAACCAGTAGTAAACCAGTTAGCAACCCACCACTGAACTGCTCCTCTTAATTACTCCAATACAACCCAAATCTTTTTTTTATTCCAGGCTGGGAAAGTAAGGCCAACTTTCCATTTCTTTTCTTAATTCACTCTGTCTGTACATGAAACCTGGGAAGTTATCAAAAGCCCCCCACTTTCACCAAAAGCTGTGAAGAATAATCACATCTAGGATTAACAACAGCTCTAGATAGAGCAAGAGCTCTCTCCGTTAGCAGTCTGCATCCCCAATCATGGTATCCAAGGTGCCTTCAGTGGAATATGACTGGAATCAGTCCAAGCAGGCTGCCAATTTCCCTCACCATAAATGAGGGGATCCTGTTTTACTCATCGTCCTTCGAGTCAATATGAGTTGTGATTACAAGAAATTGTAGAACTAAAAATGATCTCCAGAACTGGAGCATTAGCTCTCAGGAAGGCGACAATGAAGCTTCCAGCCCATGCTGCTAGAGCTCACCCATTATTTTGTTTACAGAGAAAGGCCAGGAAAGCATGCAAAGCATGGATTGAGGATCTTTCTGACCCCCTTAAAAATGGCTCAGTTGTAAATCACACAGTTGGGATGGGATGGGGGGACAAGTGGGCTGTAAGATGAAGGAGTCTGTGCCTAATTGCCTCTCCCTTGGCCAATCCCTTGGTTTATTTTCACATTCAAGTTTTGTTTGCTTGGGCTTTTTCACCACCTCAAATTTGGTCCAGTTGTTTTGTTTTTTTTAAAGAGTTTCTCTGCTGACAAAGAGTGTCCTAATTCCTTTACATAATTTCCTTCCAATGTTCCCTTGGGTTGCAAAGAATAAAAAGCAAGAATTGGCCCTCTTTGACCATTCACTCAGCACCACCTGGTGGTCAGTTCTATATAGGACATTGAAAGAGTAACAATAACATAAAATTTTTCCTTTGCTTCACCTTCAATCTTGTTTTAGGCATTTCCAAGTTTCTCTGAACAAAGAAACTTGGTTTTGACAATCCAGGAGATGGTTACACTATCTCTCTCTCTCTCTCCTCTCCCTATTTATTTATTTATTTGTCAAATATCTACACTACCTATCTCACATAAGGGACTCTACTAATAGATATGAAGGAAGCAAACAAGTTGTTCTTAATTTTATTTATTTTGTACAAAATGCTGGGCAACAAAGAGGATGCTAATGTCTTCTCTGGACTTTTTAAATTATTTGTTTAGATTGATTTTCTGTTTTTC
>JAPKID020000833.1:0-16426 GCA_026931265.2 Tropidonophis doriae | reverse complement strand
CTTATACTTATACTTTTATACTTATACTTATACTTATACTTATACTTATATTTATATTTATATTTATATTTATATTTATATTTATATTTATATTTATATATTTAGTAAAAGAAATATATCCTAGAAAATTCCACTAAAGAATGTGACTGTGGATGAGCACATGGCTACAAAGCCAGACACCATCTTTAAAGCAATTGCAGAACTCTCAGTCCTTGGGAAACATCTATCTTGACTCTCTTTACAACCCATAATGATAATTTCTTCTTCCCCAACACACTTGAAATATAGGAAAAGTAGCAAAGGTCACTGTCCATAATGATGTCGTTGTTATTTATTTATTTATTAAATTTGAATACCACCAATCTCTCTGTCACGTGATGCTGTGCAGTTTACAATACAATAAAAGCAGTAGTGTAAAACATTGAAAACAATAAATGTAACATTAAAATTGGGATCTTTCATTGTTTTGCCTTTCTTTGATTTCTGCCATCAAAAGGTTTGATTTCTGCCATCAAAAGGTTTACTAGGGCAAGCACATCAGTCCATCTGGAGGCTGAATATGCGCAGAGGTGGTCTTCAGCAGCAGAGTAGCAGACATTTTGAGTAGTTTGGAGAACCAGTAAATGCCACCTCTGACTGGCTCCGCCCCCATCTATTCTCTGCCTCCCAAGTTCCAGCTGATCTGGAGGAAATGGGGATTTTGCAGTAACCTTTCCCTGGAGTGGGGAGGGAATGGAGATTTATAGTATCCTTCCCCTGCCTTGCCCACCAACCACATCCACCAAGCTATGCCATGCCCGCCAAGCCACACCCACCAAGCAATGCCATGCTCACCAAGCCACACCCACCAAGTCATGCCATGCCCACCAAGCCACGCCCACAAAACTGGTAGTAAAAACAATTGAATTCCACCACTGCTGAGTAGGTAGGAATACACAAAAAGTTGTGTTGCCTTTTAATCCTTTAAAAATTGTACAGGGCAATGCATTTATTTTCTGCTTCTCTTTTTCTTGCCAAACTGCTGACATTCCCAAGTGCTGGGATGAGTTGAAGTGAATGAGATGATTTCATGAGAGACTGTATGTCAGAAGTTGAACTTTGGTGCCAAGATTTTAATGTTTATGATCTTAATTTCTATGCATTATGCTGTTTTATTATTGATAATGTTTTAACTGTGTTTGGGAGCTGCCCAGAGTTCAATACAAGATGGGCAGCTATATAAATAAATGTTTTAAATAAATAAATATAATAAAGACAGGCTTTGTCTACATGAACTCATTTGGCTCAGCAGTTACCCAGTGTCGTTTGAAATGCAAATAGAAGCTATTACATTTTTTTATTTAAAGTTTGCCTGCTTGGAATAATTTACATAACTCTTGACAAGCTAAGGATGTTTTTGATTGCATTCTCACACTCATTGCAGTTTGTGCCATCGGAAGTGAAAAGATAGGATAAAATTGTTTCTGTATGGAGCTTCTTTGGCCAACTTGTTCCTACTTTGGCCACTGGCAATCTGGGATTTACTTACTTTCACAATATCAGACAGTCCTGTCTACAGTCCTGGTTTGAAACTGACAGTCCAGGAAATGAAGAAGAGCCAGCATATTGATACCAGATTTTTCTTCACAATTAACTCACCAAGAAGAACTGCTAACTAAAAAGAAATTAAAGGACAAGGTCATAGTACAGAGGTAGCATGTCTTGAAAGACAGACCAAGCTATTTCAGTGGCTTGGGGTCATTCCATTTCTACATGATTTTCCATTAAGTTGACATTGTTTTATTTGTCACTACTTCTTTAGGCAAATCAAAAGGAAGAAAAATGCAAGTATCTGCTAAGGATGTTTATAAATGTTCCCTTCATATAAAGGATGCTTTCCAGCAGACCAATCTGGAAGATTAGTTAATCCCCTTTTAAACAAGCTTGCAGATGCAAGTTGTTTTGTCAAGATCTGCTGAGACTAATGATGAAGGGATGGGTCTCCAAAAGGTTAGATTATCCCCAAAGGACACTGTGAAACTGACATGTTTTAAAGGAGGGAGAACAGAATGGGAAGGAGTTTAGAAAGCAAGTCCAATGAGGAACAGTAAAAAGGGTTTGTGTGTTTAGACAATAGAAAATATGGGAGAAGATTGGAAGGTGTATGTAAATGAACAGAATGAGGAACGACAGGATAAGGAAAAGAGGTCAGCTTTGTGTTCAGACTAAGCACATCCCATACTACTCAAGTCCTTAGTTTTGGATGGCAATAGGGACTGGAATGTCATTAAGTGACATTTCATTTTCTTTGTAAATCATGATATTGTGAGACTGCACTGCTTGGCATTGGCAGTTCCTAAGGTCCCAGTTGCAGTTGTTAAGTGAGGACCTCACATGATTCCCCTTTGATTTTACTTGTGGGAAGTCAGCAGGCAATGTCAGAAATCATGATCACATGACTGGGAATGCTGGAGCTCCGAAGACTACCACTTGATAGTAACTACCACTTGTTCAACACCATTGTCAGTTTGAACATTTCGTGAACAAATATTTGTTAAACAAGTACCACCTGTATGCATCGCCATAATGTACTAGCACAGTAATCACATCATTTAATTAAAATAGTCCCTTGCATCTAGCAGGATAGCACATTAGAGAAGAACAGTACTTATTTATTTAGATACGCAACCTTTCCCAGAGCAGTCTACAATACAGAAATTAGTAGTAAAATGCAAGAAGTTATGTTCATCTGTATATGCACATATTTGTTTCTGCAATCATAGAACAGTAAGATGACAAGCAATGACCTGTGTATGGAAATGTCATCTAGTTTTATCTCCTTTTCAGGCCATAGGTGTTCTAAATCTGTACATGATCAAAGTAATGAAGGCCAATGGGTTGAACAACATTACAGATGTAGGGAGGTATTATTCAAAAGCGTGCATGTAAGTGGCCTTCAGCCTACTTTGGAAGGTGTTAGGCATTCTTTTGAGGGTACTCATGGGATCCCCACAATCCCTGAAAGAGACTTCTTTTATTATTCTAGATTAACACACAAACTGTGACTTTCTGGACTGGGAAAGCTATAATGCTTTGTACTTTGATAACTTCTCGGCTGGATTGTTGCAATGAGCTGCACAATGAACTAGCTTTCAGGACAATACAGAAACTTGAAGTAGTTCAGCTGTAAAATTAGTAATTGGCTCTGACTGATAGGATCATATTGCCAAAGTTTCCATCAGCTGAATTGGAAGCCATTTCCAAGCCAAATTCAGGATTTGGGAATTGTTTTTTTTATAGCTCCAACTGTTTTAAAGTTGGTATGAAAAAGAATACATTTTTGTTCATTGGACTGAGGAGTCCTGTACTTATAAGGTCAAGATAGGCACAACTTCTCTGACCCAGTCAATCATTGAAAAATGGGCATCGTCTTGAGAATATCTACTACTGGAATAATCTGGAGACTGAATATTAAACAAGTTGTGTTCTCATTTTAGAACTATCCTTTTTGTTTATTTTATGAAAAATAACTATAGGGTATGGTATCTCTAATGCAGAAGCAGAGCGCCATCTTGTGGACAATAAACATATTTTTTTTAAAAAAAATTGGTTGGCACAGACAATGAATTTAGAAAATGTCTTTCCAGACTGTTATAAGAAATTAAATCGAGGGTGGCGGATGTAAGATAATTACATATCATATAATTTTGCATTTTATAAGACACTGCTTTCAGAATTGAAAAAAAAGGATACAAATGATTAGATATATAGCTTGTGCTTGTAAAATTAGAATAATCCCCATTAGTTTCAATGCATCTCACCTTTGAGTTCTTGTGCTAAACTATGGTAATGAAATGTTACAGGAAGCTCAAGAATAAACATTTCAATATCTAAGAGAAATATTCTTCCATGTTTGCAACATGTTCTTTCTTATCTTTCCCACATGTCCCACATGCTCCATGTACAGGTTTCAGACTAAATCCCTTGTGTTTCTGAGTATGCATCCTGCCTGGCTCTTAGATCTAAGCTTTTGGGCACATTGATGAGAGTGATGTCAGTCTCTGGTGGCAACAAAATACATCATATACCTTAACAGAATCGATCAGAATAACAGTGTTGGAAGGCACCTTGTAGGTCTTCTAGTCCTGCAGCTCTTGAAAGCTGATGCTTTTTAATATAACCGGTTAGTTTATAAAGGTGATGAGTGGAGTAGGAATAGGATTGCAACCAAAGTTAACATCAGATCAACAATCAAGTAAACAATACTTCAATCAAGACCACCCCCAAGAACACTGACAGGTAAGTCACCAGAATATAAACTGACAGCAAGCAGCACTTCTTACTAGCACTGATAATGTTACCTAGTTAGGTAATGAAATGTATGCAAGAAAACAAGCAAATTCAGACAGCACCAAGAGCTACAAATATTATCTTTTATTGTAAATCCCATGTTTTGCTTTTACAGCTTGGCTATTTTTATGTTGTCATTTACATTTTCATCTGGTGACACTTTAGGTAAATACTAACAATAGAGTAAGATTAAAGATCCAACAGAAATGTTTAGGAAAAGTTTGCATGCAGCTACTATGTTCAGAGAAGTAGTTTCTCTGAAGGTAATCGAATTCTGCTATGTTGTATGTAAAATGAGGCAAACTTTAACTACCACTCTTAATCCACCACCAATCGCAATAAATTATGTCTGTCTTTTATTTTTTACTATTATGTTTTAATATTTTTATTTACTGATCTGTGACCATAATAAAGATTGATTGATTCAGAAACAGCCAACTTCAGGTATTCACATTGATGCTATATTGCAAACCAGAAATCCACTTTTTTTTTTTCATCACAGGAAATCAATACATTTGTTGTAATGATGGCATACTCAATGAAAATTCATTATTGTTTTGCCATTCAAGACATACAGTACTTGATAACATTGTGTTACTTAGTTACATAATACAAATAGTCCTTGACTTATGACCACAATTGAGGCCAACATTTCTGTTGTTCAGTGAAATATTTGTAAAGTGAATTTTGCTCCATTTTATCACCTTTTTTGCCACAGTTGTTAAGTGAATCGCTACAGTTAAGTTAGTAGCACGGTTATTAAGTGAATCTGGCTTCCCCACTGACTTTGCTTGTCAGAAGGTTGCAAAAGGTGATTTACACGAAGCCATGACACTGCAACCGTCATAAATATGAATGGATTAGCAAATGTCTGAATTTTGATCAAGTGACCACGGGGATGTAGCAAGGATCCTATGTATGAAAAATGGTCATAAGGGACCTTGGAGGTCTTCTAGTTCAACCCCTTGCCTAGGCAGGAAACCCTATACCACTTCAGACAAATGGTTATCCAACATCTTCTTAAAAACTTCCAGCGTTGGAGCATTCAAAACTTGTGAAAGCAAGTCGTTCCACTGATTAATTGTTCTATCAGGAAATATCTTTGTTTACTGATTTGTGTGTATGTGTGTGTGTGTGTGTGTGTGTGTGTGTGTGTGTGTGTGTGTAGGGTTTATAGTCACATTACTCTCACGTTGGGCAGCCATATAAAAGCTGTATAGTAAATAA
The DNA here is from genome assembly GCA_026931265.2 of Tropidonophis doriae. Taxonomy (NCBI): domain Eukaryota; kingdom Metazoa; phylum Chordata; class Lepidosauria; order Squamata; family Natricidae; genus Tropidonophis; species Tropidonophis doriae. The sequence goes on along the minus strand of JAPKID020000833.1, from coordinate 10,870 downwards.
ATCCCCAGCCCCATTTTACAATTTTTTACAAACAGAAAGAACAACTTTGCTTTGATATTGCTAAGGCTAATTGCATAGTTCCTTCTACTCACGGGAGATATAAAGATGTCAGCTCTTAAATATCACATTTTGTGGTACTATTTACTCTTACAATTTAAATAAAAGTACATACAGTGCATATAGATATCTGATCCAAACTAATAGATAATTCTTAGGGTTGTTATTGTATAGTTTAAAAACCCTACACTCTACAGCAGGGCTGTCAATCTGTCGGCCTGTGGGTCAGATGCGTCACTCTCTGACCATGCCCACAGCTGGTTTAGCGAAGGGGGGGAAGTCCTAATACGTCACATGATGCCGCTGTGAAGATGTGAATTTGACACCGCTGCTCTACAGGCTGATATGTATCTATTGATCCCTAAATAAGCTTTACATGAGAGTGAGATGCTTGTTTTTTTACTGATATATTTATAACACAGCGTCATTAACACTGCATTTCTTTTTGCTACACCACATTAGAGTTTCATGGCTGTTAATATAAAGGTTTCCCTACAAGATTTGGTTGGGGTGCAGTTTTATCCTTGATGGTATCTAGATTAGGACATTGCTTCTTCTTTGAGGTTTACCTGGTGCTATTCCCTGCTTATCTGGATGTTGGCTGCTAAGGAAGATGGGTTATTTGTTTCCTTCACTGACTTCTGGTTACATCTTTCCTTAAATGGTACATTGTTAGGGTTTGTTTCTATGTGTCTGTTAATGGTCAATCTGTCTGAATGTCAAGCTTCCAGGAATTCCCAGGATTTGTTCTCAACATACTGGATCAGGAATTCTGGGTGTTGAAATCCACACATTTAAAAGTTGCCACGGTTGAGAAAAAACGCTCTAGAATTTTGATATTTTCCCAGTTAAAGTTGGCAGGACAAGCTATATATTAACTTGGAAAATATCAAACAGCCAGCAATCCCTCTTCTTCATTGCATTGCTGATGTTACCCAGCATAAGGGCAGACTGACATAAGCACAAACAGTGCTTGCAGTATGAAATTGAAGTGAATAGGTCACTGGCTAAATAACACACAAACCAATAAGAACAAAAAGTCACTATGATTATCCTTGTTCAGGAAGAGAAGTGGCTTTTAAAATATGTGAATTGAAAAACTGGTATAGATATATTTCTTTATTGAGGATGTCTAGGACAGGAACATTTTCATTTTCTGGCACCAAGAATTACCATCCATCTTATTAGGATTCCAATACTGAACTCCAACTGATGGAGCTATATTGACTTGAAGCTGAAGATGTGCCTTTAAGAACTGGCATACTTTGGCAGGAAACCATTTCTGAAAGCAACAACGCATGAAATGCTCTTCAATCAACGGTGGAGAACAACTTAAATGTAGTATATAAATAAACACACCAACACAAATTCTATACAAAACCTGAAATATTTTACTTTTAAAATTTTGATCTAAGTTTACTTAGATTTCATGGACTTGATACAAGAGCATTTGATATGAATTGGTAAATAAAACACTGTAATAGATAGCCACAATAAACTTTGTTAGAAATGTACATGTTGTGAAAATAATAATCATAAACATAAACATAATAATAATAATAAAACCAGCATGATGTCTGCGTTATAATATATAAATGCTTGACAATAACAGTATACTAGGGAAGCTTTAAAAAACTTGCTTAACTCTGGGGCCCTATTCAACTAACATTTTTGACGCCAAGAATTCAGACCCAGTCCCTCACCATAACTAGAAAGGTCAGTTAATAAGGCCTCAGTTGTTTTCTATAGCTGTTTTATTTTTTCCTCATGGACATCACATCCAGGTAATGTGTATATAAACAAGGCTCATAAGAAATGTACAAATATAAAAAGCTACAAACATTAATAAATTACATCATCACAAAACACAGAAACACTTCACAAGGTGCTAATAAAATAATTGTATCCCCTCATAATACAAGAATTGAGACAAGGAGCTGGTATTATAAAGTCGAAGATTCTTCTTCATATTGTATCTTAAATAGATAATTTTGTACTCTTATTTGATTCTGTATAAGGCTGCACAAAGTTTTACTTGTTTTTCAGGCAATGCCAAAATTAAGAAAGGGAGAAAAAGGAATTAAATCGAGGACAAAAACAGAGTATCTCTTTCAGAGTCAGGAACCTAAAATACTCGGCAAAATACTCAGCAAAAAATTTGTATAAAGGTTAATGAACTATTCTATAGAAAGAAATGTCTAAAGATACTTTGATCTTATAAAAAAGAAGGTACTTTAAAAAGCTATTTACAGGCTAGATTCTATGAAAAAATATGCTTTCAGACACATATCTATAAATGAAAATCTGGAATTGCCTGAGAAACAAATGCAACGCCTTAAGGCTACAATCCTGTACATAGTACTCTACACATGAGAGTAAGTTCCATGGAACACAACAGGTTTGATAGCTGAGTAAACATGCATAGGATTGTGCTCTAAGTGTTTATATGCAGACAAGCTAGTTTAATGTAAAATATAATGCATTCTACACCAACACTAAGAGAGTTCAGAAGCAATAAGTATCCAGTTAAACTGTCCATAAGTTTGGCTCTCATCTGGCCTGACCCATAGGTGAGCACCACCCTTGTTCCTTCAGACAAACACATCTGAAAGGAAGTGCTTGGATGGATATGAATGTCAGAATAGCTCTCTGATAGGGCTGCACATTCTTGCTAATTCATTACAGGTCTTGCACCTGAGGTTTATATATAAACAGCTGATCTGTTATACTACTAAATGGATTCATAAGCTCTAAAAAGTTTCTGTGTATTCCTTTATGGGGAGAAAATAATATTGTTTGGAGCACTTTTTCTCTTGATATGCAGCTCAAGGAAAGGGTTTGGTTGTAGATCAGAAAATAAGTGCTTGTGGGGTCCCAGGACAAGGGCTTCTTTGCTTGATTTGTTTACACGATACAGGGATTAATCCATGATCCAGGGAAATGGAGGTGAAAAAAGAACCATTGTCTTCATCTGTTTCATCTCAAGATAACTTAAGTGATTTATGAGGTAAATCATCAGTCATGAACTTAAGTGTGAACTGATAGAGGGAGATTAAAAGTCCCTTCAAAGAAATAAAGAGAGAGAGATTTGACTAAGGATGCCATTTTTATAAGATACTAATAGCACTTAGACTTATATACCACTTCACAGTGCTTTACAGCCCTCTCTCATGATGATGATATGCCTGCTACCCACTCAGGTTGCACAAAGAAAACTGACACTTTATCACTTTGCAGAACAAAAGTCTTGGCCACGGTATTTTGGGATGAGCTTTGGCATCTCTTTTCCTACATATTGTCCAATGTCATACGTTATCAGTACATTATGAACACCCAGGCAGAAGCTACAATGCTATCATCAAGTTAAATGGTGGATTCCACCCTACCATGAAATTAAATTAATGGGGATATAATTTCAAAACAGCCATGCTGAATAAAAAATATACGGGCATGGGGAAAGAAATACTTCCAGTTTCCATGGTCATGTAAACAAATATTTAGCTGGAACAGGTGAGAGAGAGAAAAAAAATAATCAAATTTAGACTGGATGTAAACACATTAATCCATTAACTATGGTTTACAAAAACACGGTGGCCCTATTCACACAACATGAGAAGCCAAAGCAAACAATGACAATTTAAAATGATGGCCCACGCAACATACTAAGATATAGTACAACTGATTTGATTTTGCTTTAGCCTCTGTAGGTTGTAAACCATGTTACATAAGTACAGTCAGGAGTTATTGTTCTCAGAGTTTGACTTTGAGGTACCAATTGATTTGTAATGTTTTACTCAATTACACATAATTGTGAGAGTTTAGCAGGGAGAGAAGGGTTGTTTCTGTTTGCTGATCTTTAATTCCTATCACTCACTCATATTCAATTGTGAGAACGAAGGCATTGAGCGCGGAAAACATACCATGGGACCAAAGTTAAAACAATACACAGTATATATAAGAAACAGTGGGATTGGTAAAATTTATCAGTGAAAAGAGATGCAAACCAACATCAACCAAAGCTAATTAAAAACCCTTTTGATGTCCAAAGAACTGCACCAGTTCATTAATTACCTATATCCAAATCGCTACCCAATTAAATTGGATTTGTAATCCATAATGTTTTTAGAAAATCATCTTGCATTGCACATAAAATAAATTAAGTCATCCATAGTTCTCCAATGTCTGGTTATAGGGAAAGTTTTAGTAGTGCTGAAGTGCAATTTTAACTTCTCTTCTGAATAAAACATATTTATCATGAGCCAGATAAAGAAACTTAGATTATTTCTTTATGCATATTGTTTCATGCATGTATTCTATCTCAAATAGTCATGGCATAAATTTCTTTCCCTTGTCTATAAGTCAATTTGAGAAACTTTTTTTTTAAAAAACTCTGCCTTCTAACCAGATACCTCTTTAAAATCGGTTCAAATTGATAAAAGAAGCATAATTGAAATGAATGTGCATACTCTTAAAAACAACAGCTTTTTCCTCACTTATAAACAAGTTAAAGGGATACTTTCCTAAAACTGGAATGATCCTCAGTGTCTTGGAGTATTAACTTTTTGCTAACTAGTCACTCTCAGCAATTTGAGAAAGGACGTCTATATTAAAAAATATTTATAGCAGTATCTGTACAGGTTTTAACTGCCGAAAGTTAAAAAGAATTTATTAAAGTGGTGGCAAAAAGTTAACTGGTATTGTCCCTAAGATGTTGCACAATACTACTGGAGTCCTTCAAGAGTTGAAGAGCTAGCGTGACAGCTCAGGATATGCTGAGCTTTGATAGTCCCAATTATGACCGGATTTTAAAGGAGAAGTTTCCCATTCCGATGAATTTTCAAAATCTTCCCAAGCCTTTGTTTAGCTGTAGCCATGCCTTTTTTTGTACGTTTCCCTGGAAGTAACAGAAGACAGATACTGTAAGCCAGAAAACAATAGCAGCAGCAGCCAAAAGAAACTAGAAGTTAAAGACCAAAAATGATGACACAAATGCAAATGAAAATTGATTTATAAAACATTCAACTGCATTTCTCTTCAACACTAAAGCAGTTAATATCCAGTTAAATCAGTGGTGAAATTCAATTTTTTTTACTACTGGTTCTGTGGGCGTGGCTTGGTGGGTGTGGCAGGGGAAGGATACTGCAAAATCTCCATTCCCTCCAAACTCTGGGGTCAGCCAGAGGTGGCATTTGCCGGTTCTCCAAACTACTTAAAATTTCTGCTGAATTTCATCCCTGAGTTAAATGCTTTAAGCATCTCTACCTGCCCCATAAAGCTGAGGATGAAGAGAACAGTTGCTTATAGCCACCTATTTATTCAATTCAAAATTTTGATCTGATAATTTTAATCTGATAATTCCCGAATCTTCTACATTACTCATGACTCTATGCATTGGATTAAGAAGCACATATATCATTGAATTATTGCAGTTCTAATTTTTGAATGTACAAATGATCTTTCAGAAGTGACACAACACAGAAGGAACTATTATTGTATCGTGTTCTACATTAAGGTTATAGTACAATTGTCTCCATCTTTTGGGAAAAAGCTGCTAAGTTATTTCATTTTTTCTTAAATTAGTTCATGAAACTGATTTATAAAACTGGTACTTTCAGATTAGTGCTTAGTTATAAAATTTGTTATAAAATTCAAATTCTATAACAAGTAGTAAATGGTGTCATCTTCAATCCATTTGAGGTTTTAAAAGTATTCTCTTTATGACATCTTTTTATGACATCTCCTGTCTCATCCCTTCATTGCTGCTTCTTGAATTAGGAAAGGCTATAATTTGATCTATCTTGGGACCCATTTCCTAAGTGTTTCTGTGGATAATTTAATCTGTTATACACTGTTTGGTCCATTCATTCCTCTCTCATAATAAACAAATACCCCATATGTGCCAATATACTGGATGGTCAATTCAAGTTATAAAAACAATTACTTTCAGATAAAAATGAGTGCAAATATTTTATCTGAACAGCTACAACAAAATCTCTGTGTGTTTTGTGAATAAACTCTCAATGACTTGTAAAACCAAAGATTTATTTCACATAGATTTTTCAGGACAAGTAAAAAATACAGAGACTGATTATTCAGGTTTTATGTTAGTCAAAATCCATATGTATACAATCATACTATTGAAAATACACTAAAGTCTTCTCCAAACTAATGCTGTCAAATATATTTGAACAACAGTTCTCAGAATTCCTAGTCGAAGAAAAAAAAATCAGAAAAGGAAGCATTTGATCATTAAAAATAAATGTGAATGGTGGCTTCAAACTAGACTTTCTCAGGTACTATTGTGGTATCGGGTTGAACCCAGGACTTTTTCAAAGGCTTCCAGGAGAAAGAATTGAATATTAAGAGAAACCCCATTTCTGAAAAATGTAAAATCCAGTTGTTACTCATTTAGTTCTTCAGAAGTGTTCCACATCTGTTCACCTTCCCAAACATATATGAACAAATGTCGGGAATATTTTACAGCACCAGGAAAGAAAAACAAAACGGATCTTGTGGAAGCCATCTGTTCACCATTTTTTCAGCTGAAATATCCACGATTCCAAAGAACTAGATGCTCCTAGTTTGTACTACCTGTATGGTTTTTTGGTAAATTTCTTTACTGAGAGTACTGCAAGAAACTGAGATTTGCCAAATACTACAGTATATGTGTGGTAAGTTTAGATAGCAGCTAAATGATTGGAAAGCTATATTCAAAGTTTATGTACTTTGATTTTGGTTATACTTTAAAACAGGGGTCCCCAACTCTGGGCCCACGCCCCATTACCAGACCGTGGTCTATTTGGAATTGGGTCACGTGAGTGGCTGGTGCAGCAAGTGCAACTTGCACAAGCAGTGGACCAGCGAGCATTTGTGCACATGCATGTGCATGTCGGTCTGCCAACTATGCAAGTTGAGCTGTGTGCTCATACGCCAATCCACTGCTGACACAAAGGCTACATGCATGTGCACCAACTTGCCACTCATGTGGTCTAGTTCCCTACTTTCCCAGCTGGGTGACCAAGCCGCAAAAGTTGGAGACTGCTGCCTTGAGAGATCCTCACATTTTCTTGATATCCATATTTTTCCCAATTCCATTGGGGGGGGGGGATTAAATGAAATTTGCTTTGCCACTTCTAAGAATGAAAAATCTTTCAATTAGAAAAAAGTTACAAATAAAAAAAGCTAAACGTCCCTTCAAATATTATTTAATGAATATCTGAGGATGAACTGTAAATAATGCAATTATCTTAGCTCTCTTAGTGGTTTCTCTGGTACTATATGTTCCTTTAGTTTCTCTGTCATTGTGTAGAAGAAGCACAGGCTAAACTAGAAGACAGAGTTAAACGTGTCATCAGTTTGGAGTCACTGCATTGCCACAAGAGGCTTAAGTCCAGCCTCCTGTGAATTAGGTTGAGCCTCATTTAATGACAATTTAGATTTGACTGTTAATTGACTGGATTCTTGTATTAAAGGTATCAATAATAAACTCTTCTGTGCTTTGAACTCAATGAATGCTCCTGATTATTTGTGACTGAGACACTGAGTCTGCAAGAGAGTTGCCCTCAGGAATGTAGTACTCAGCATGGCATGGAGACATCGTTTAGGGAAGGTGAATCTCAAAATATCTGAAGATAATTACTAATTCCCAGACAAATGTGAAGAACATATCAGATTATTAAGATTCAAATTAGTATTTGGAAGGTATCTGAATTGGAGAAGTAATATTTATAGCAAGTACCAGAGTTTTAATGATTGGGTACATGGGAATTTATTTTTAAAAATACAGAAAGTATCAATTGATGAAATTGAAATATATAAATTTGATTGACTGAATGTCTAACTAAAGAAAGGTGAAATCTTTCAAGATTCTCCCTTAGACAGAAATGCCTCATTGGTTTTAATATGTTCAGATTAGTAGTGCAATTCAAAACAAATTGCAAAACTAAGGTACAACATTTAGAAAATTGAATTTGAAGACCTTGTAACACAAAATTCAGAACACCTAGTAAATTATTATGGAAATACGATTCAAAAATTAAACATGTCAATGTTTGTATAATTAAATGGATTCATAAGCTAAGCATGACAATATATAACAATGAGAATATTCATGAAGGATAAATATTATTTACTATGCATATTACAAATGTCTATGGAAATTCTCAGTCATCCAGCTCATGGTTGTCTCAAAGCTGCTTTTTCTATATGAAATTTTATAATAGAGATCTTGGATAAGATAGAAATGCCCTGTTAATTATTTATTCTGGTGACTCTTATTATATTGCTTGCCTCTGTTAATTACTGAATATGGATTTCATATTAACAATGGTTTTAAGTGCTTCATTGATAGAAAAACATATTTATATGCAGCATTAATCTAATGCAACTTTGAAAGTTATTCCATTTGATGTTGCTTGTAAATGTCTTCCATTTTTTTCTTTTTCTTGATTGTGCTTTCAAGTTAAAGAAAATAAGTAAAATAAAATAGGACAATAATGAAAGACATGTTGAGGTATGTCAGCCGCCCAGAGTTACCCTGTGTTAAGATGGGTGGCCAATCAATTTTATAAAAAGGTAAATAATAAACAAACAAACACACAAATAAATAAATAATTTTGAGCCTCACCCCCAAAAAACCCCTTTGAATGGCCGACCAAATCTTACACCATTCTTGAGACAAATCTATGGAAAGTACCTTTGGCAGCTGCATTATTCTGTGATGATGATGAGGCTCTCCGTTGTGTAAGGAAAACTCCCGGGGCCATGGGCTGAGGGCCTCTGTTCATTTGGGCCACTCCAAGTGTGCTGGCACCAGCTGTGTACTCATGATCTGCTAAACTACTGCTATGGCACTCCAGCCGAGGTTCAGGAGAGCTGCCTTCCTGAGGGATTTTATTGGCATTGTTGGGAGATAGTTTCTTTTTGGTATTCTTTTTCTTCTTGCCCTTTTGCTCCTCCTTTCGCATGATGAGAGAAGGGGAGGGGGAGAGAGAAATAACAATCATTAGCTTTCAAAAGTGATAGCCATTAAGGAAAGTGTCCTGAGGTAGGAGAAGAGCAGCTAGAGCCGAGGATCAGAGTTAAACAAATCATTAGCCTAGAGTCATTACGTTCCCAGAAACTATCTACTGTCCAATCTCTCTTGAATTCTGTTGAACCTTATCTGACGTCAATTTAATGCTGAACATTAGTTGGCTTAGATTCTTGTGTAAAGGTTTAAGCAATAAACCTTCTAAACTGCAAAGTAAAATATGGCCCTGATTCTTTGTATCTGACATCTATGCAAACAATGTATGCAAGTAAAGTGATGAGCATTAGGAAAAATGCAGACCAAGTGGCAAAATTGAGGATTTTTAAATATATATACAAAGAGCTGATCGTTTCTAATCTCATACCAAATTATTTGTCAATAATTTGATTTTCCAGAAACATTCATGGGTGTTGATCCTAAAAATATTCCTCTGATATTTGCCTGTTGTGTAAGTTTTTTCATGAATGGTGTGTGTTGTATCTCTGTACGTATTTTAAGGTTTCTGAAAACATATTAATGATTAGGACTGTTTTATACTTTTTAGAAATCACCAGATTCCATTGTGATGCAGGAAAAAATACTGACAAAATATTAAGGAACAAAATGCAGTATTTAGCTTTTAGATATTATGCATATTATTAAATACCTTGCTTGACAGCCCCTACACTTAAAAGCAAACAAATCAAAATCAGAAAGCTATAGACTTCATTGAGAAGTAATGTGAAATAATGATATCAGCCCAAAATAAGTGCAGAACTGGTTTCTGAAATGACACCATGTTTATTGTCCAGAATTATCAGTGCAGATCAATTGATGCAACTTCAAAAACTGATACAGCAGAAAAAAGCACCAAGATAGTCCAGCTGCCTACCTTTGGGATGAAGGTTTGCAGTAATCTGAAGTTTACTTTGCAGCCCTATGTGTAGTCCTCTAATAGGTGCATTAGATCAACGCGCTGTGGCATGTTTACCTGAACTGAGTAGAGCAGTGAGTAGAGGGATTGTGCAGAGAAAAGGAGAACCAAATGGCAACAGAGACAGAGTGGCAAGGGGAGCAGCAGATCAGGGGCTGCCTTCGGGTATCTGCACTATCCTTTAGAAGGTGAAATCAATATCAATTCCAAAAAGTCCTCCCATTTGAAAGACTAACATGCTCTCAAAATGAGACAACATTGAGCATTGGTTGGTTTTCCATATAATTCTGAGGACTGTAAAATCAAAGAACTATTTAAACCAAAAGCAGGGCCTCCTTTGATAAATCTTTTCATTAGTCATTTGTTCATGGACAACAATGTTCCATGAAATCAACATTTGGAGAAGCGATGGTTGGCCCCTGTTTGGAGAGCTCACCTGCTGAGATAATTTGGCAGCAGCTGCTGCCAGTCCAGTTTCAATAGAAGCAACTCTTGTGCCTTCTCGGACTGGTCTGTCCTGCCGTGGTACTGATGGACCAACTCTTGCTAAATGCAGAAGAAAAAATAAACAGTACAGCTAATAGGTAATGGAGTGCATATACAATCCAAATATATTGCTAATGACAGGAATATAAATTTTTCGGGCACTACAAAGAAACTAATACAAACCCTGCAATATAAAAAATAAAGCCTGAATCCTGATGGCACAGTGGATATAATTTTTCAATTTAATTCAATTTATTCAAATTTGTATACCGCCCTTTCTCCCTTGCGGGACTCACTGCGGTGAATAGGCAATGATAAAAACAACAATAAAAACATCAATATAAATACCTATGCTAAAAATAAATTAAATTCTAAGCCTGCTC
>JAPKID020000832.1:0-13714 GCA_026931265.2 Tropidonophis doriae | reverse complement strand
AACAGTTCTGAAAGGTAGAGTAAAACTAGATTTTGATATGGTACCAAGTTGATAATTTAAAAGGAAAAATGATTCTAATATAATTCCATTTCTTCTTCCACCTTCCTCTTTAGTTGCTGGCTTTAAATTTAGCATGTTAAGTACCATATTTTTCGGAGTATAAGATGCACCTTTTTCCCTAAAAAAGAGACTGAAAATCTGGGTGCGTCTTATACGCTGAATACAGCATTTTTTTGCTTCCCAAAACATCGTCCCCGTCACCAAAATGGCCATGCATAGCCTTTAGGAGGCTTATAGAATGCTTCTGGGGGGCTGGGGAGGGCAGAAATAAGCAAAAACGGGCCATTCTTTGCTCAATTTTGCCCCCCTCCCAGCTCCCAGGAGCACTCTACAAGCCCCCTCAAGGCTACTCATGTCCTTTTTATGAAAAAAAAATGGGCCCATTTTCACAAAAAGCATTTTTGGGAGGTCTGCAGAGTGCAAAACCTTTTTTTTAATTTGCCTCTTCAAAATTTTGGTACCTCTTATACTCCAAAAATACAATATTTTGCTATAAAGTGTTTACTTTTCTACTTTTTGGGAGCCCTTTAATAGTGCAAAAACAGGTCTCAACTGCTCAAGCATTAAGCATCCAGAGCTGCAATTAGTTTCTAGTTCGTTCGTAACAGATACATTTGCATCTTCGGAGGTTTGTAAGGTGCTAGGAGGAGATAGTGAGGCTTTATTTATGTTCCAGCCATTATTTCTTCCACTTTATACACTGAATTAGGAAAATATACTTATAAGAAATAAAATAAATTATTCAGCTACTTTCATTATTGAAGTTCCCTGATGTTTGCATTTATTTTAGAAAAATAACCTTTAACCTTTGGTAAATGATTTCCCATTCATAAAAACAATAAATCACTGCAGAGCAAAAAAAATATTCTTTCTTCTTCTAGACTTGATGTAACTGAATCTGAAATAGCCATAATGATGACGTTTTTGATAAGCTCATTTGGTGGAACAAGAATATGGGACACAAAGGTAAGTCAATATACCTATAAATTTGAGTATATTTTCATATCTCTAAAACATATTGATATTAAGTGATTCTAATTCTTTGCATTTTGATGAACGTTGACTTTGTCCCCTTTTACAAATAGGATACCTTTAAATGTTTATTGTGGCATGTCTTTTTCCACGTGGTTCAAATATATTGTCACTTCTGCACTTGTGCTTTTGAGTGCATGAGTTTAAAACTACATAAAGGAAAAAGACTCCATATATTATAATTAAAGTTTGTATTAAATTACTGCAATTATTTAAACATATGATGTTCCATAATATTTCCAGTTCTGTGCTCATTATTAAGTATGTGTTGTCAGCTGACCATTGTTGTTATTCAACATCCATGTAGCATTCAGAGGTGTACAGAATGTATTGCTTTAAGTAAGGGGTGTCAAACTCAATTTCATTGAGGGCCACATCAGGGTTGTGCTTGACCTTAAGGCGCCAGGATGGCATGGCCAGCTCGACGTCACTTGTGTTGGGGGCACCTGTGGCGGCCTGAATGCTCTGTCAGCAAAAATGGATTCTCAAGCTCCATTTTTCGCTCCAATGGCCTCCTGCAACCCTTTGCCAGTGAAAATGGAGCTTGTGAAGATCCCACGTGGCCCTCATGAGCTCCATTTTCACTGGCAGAGGCACTGTGGGCTGGTCGTTTGCTATTTCCAGGGCCAGGCTTGCAGGCCAGATCTAAGCACCCTGCAGGCCAGATCTGGCCCCCGGACCTTCAGTTTGACACCCCTGCTATATAAGTCAATAGGATGTATCTCCCTTTTATTTTTTGACAACTTAACTATTTTTGCCAATGTTAGGGTTTAGATTTACAAAAAAGTAATAAGAGAACTACTATTCAAAGCAGGCATGATCTAGGGCAGTGGTAGTCAACCTGGTCCCTACCTCCCACTAGTGGGCGTTCCAGCTTTCTTGGTGGGCGGTTGGGGTTTTGTCCAATACTGAAGCACTTTCTTTTTAATTTAATTGATTTACCAACTTTATAAATCACCATTACTGTGGAACCGGTGGGTGGTTAGAAAATTTTTACTACTAACAGATACAAAAGTGGGCGATAGGTATAAAAAGGTTGACTACCCCTGATCTAGGGTGACCTCTTGAAAATATTGACAACTACGTCCACTAGATATGATTTTCTCAGGTTGGATAAATCTGATCATTTTATGGTAATATCTTAGCCTCCCTGGATTTTTCAGCCATTTAGAAATCCAGCAGACAACTGCATTGTAAGGCAATAATGAAACAATTGCACAAGAATTTATATAGTTACAGTATACAATTTCAATTTCACCTTCATAAACATTTAAACAATTTGTAAGCATCCTTGCCTGGCTTTACTCTTGAAACTGATTTAATGTTCTGGCATGCTTGAATTATTGAATACCTGCATGAAACAAATTCAGGGTTCAAATGTTATTACTGAAACTTTTTAGGTTTTCACTTGGAAATGATTTTTTCCTTCCTGAAGCTACAGCAGACAGCTAAACTACTCAATGTAAAATCATCTTCACAGTACAAGTTATTTTATTGGAACAATGGATTATTTAAATACAGTAATCTTGGAAATAGCAATTTAGGCAACTTTGTATTCTGAAATGTAACCTACTTGGTTACAGGATTCATTTATTTTGCTTTTCTTTTGAACCTTGTGCTGCCTCTCGGAAGTTTCCTTCAATCTACAGTTGAATAAGAAAGGTAAATATTTATGCTAAGTTGTATTAGCTAGAGTATATGGATAAATATGGTCTAAGCAAAATCGGCAGATGCTATTGGCATTTCCCGTGATGTTTACCTCTGTATAGAACAGTAAACCTGAAGGAACTAGTCATTTTCTGGAAATGTAGTTGATGGTATATAGGTAGTTCACATTCAGCAGCCATTCAAACTTACAATGATCTTTCTATTCCGCTGAACAAGGAGACTTAAGAGCAGTCCTTGTAGTTGCAACCATCACAGCATCCCCGGAATCACAACTGTAATTCGGACATGGTTGTTGAAGCATCCCAGGGTCGTATGGTCATAATTTCTAACTTTCATTGCCAGCTTCTGACAAGCAGAGTTAAAGAAGTAACTGGCAGGAGGTTGCAAAAGGGGGTTACGTGACATTGTGTCCTAATGACTGAAAGGGATTCGCTTAACAACAGCAATTGGAAACTATTCAAATTGTCATTGTAAATCAGAACAGTCCTGTAACATTGCCCTTTATGTATGCTTCAATTAACAGCTGCTGTTCTCAAATACTGTTGTTAAGGTAAAGACTACCTCTATACTAAGCTATACAATCAATTCAAGTTGCTTAAGAATATTTTTTTCTTGATTCCAAATTCTGTCATATACTGTATAATTGTGAGAGTTGAAAGAATAGTGTCTGTGTGTCCCATCCTTCAATCATAATCTGGGATTGATAATAGAATTTTTGGATGTGAGTGGCATTTGCTTATAGTTCAGATAAATTGCTAAATTTCAATAGTTGCAGAAAGTTTTAAACCTTTTAAATTATCATTTTCTTTACAAGATCCCTCTGCTCGAACTAGAGCTGAAGACATTACCTATTGCTGGCTTCTTGTGTGCGATAATATTGTCAAGCTATAATTATTTCCGAGTAATCCTTGGAGGAGGTGTGGGGAAGAATGGCTCTACAATAGCAGTAAGTATTCATAAGATTTAATTGTTGGGTTAATGCAAATCTTAATATGAATGCTAATGCAAATAGTTTTTGAGTACTATTGTATATATTCATTTTTAGAAAGCTTTAAATCCAATATTCACTGTGAAATGCAGTAATAAAATTATGGTATAGCTTGAATTGCTCTTTATAGCTTCATATTACAAAGAAGTGGAAAGGAGATAATACAGCAGCTATGAAGTTTCTGGATCAGATTATTTATTTGGTTCTTAAGTATCTCTGGAATTCTAGCTCACTCTTGCTAAGAGTTTTCAAAGCAGAGCCAATCAAGCAACTTATTAAGCAATTTGCACTTCTGCAAAAGCACTGATGCAAAAGTCAAAATCCTCTTTAAAGCCTTTAGTGAACTATTGGGGCACACTAGTTTTTACTCTTCCAAACAAAATTCAACTTTCTGAAACCACTTGTTCAGCAATTGTTCAAAGTGATAGTGGTGATGAACAAGGAGGACCTACAAACATCCTCAGAGTTCTGTCTGTTACACTGTCCCTACAGTCATGTGATCATAATTCAAGTGCTTGGTTACTTGGTTCACAATTACATAATCACAGCCAGCCACACTCGTATGTTCTCCATTTGCAGTCTTTCCTGCCAGCTTCCCTCAAGCAAATCAATGGGCAAGCAAAAGGTTGCAAGTTGCACCTGTAAGTCACTTCTACTGATTTTTCTCAGATATGTGTTGGCACTATAGATTGTGAATGGGCCTGTGAGGGATGCTCTGTAACAATTCCCACCTGCCTATTCTTTATAGCAGCCTCCCAAAACTGGGCCATAATAGCTACCTGTGGCCCCCACCAACCCACATTCCTGCCTGAATCCCCTACTAAGCTGTCTGTATTCAGAAGTATCTGTCCACAGGCTCTGCTGACCTGCTTGTATTGATGTGTCAATCTGTAGCACTCATCCACCCATCTGCATTCATTCTCATCTACCAGGTTGCTTGCCTAAGACTTGGGTCATTTGAGGTCTTCTCTTAATGACATGCAGTGTCTCTGGGTTATGAGGGCAAACAGGATGCAGTCATGTGATGCCTTGATTTAGGAATGCTTAGTGGTGGAATTTATGGTCCCAATTGCCATCATAAGCTTGCCCCCCACATTTCTTAGGAGTTAAACTGTTCTGGGAGATTCTCCAGCTGGTTCTAAAACCATTTGGAAGCTTACAACGATGAAGAAAGTTACTTGACCAATTTCACCTTCCAGTTTGAAGAGATTATCCATTAAATTCTGGGCGAATTCAAAATTCTGTCACAGGTGCTTTTTCAAGAGGCAAATGGACCTTCTGGTTTTTCTTTGAAAATGTTTCACTTCTTGGTTGAGAAGCAAAATATCTTCAAAAAAACCCCAGAAAGTCCAGACTGGGAATCTCCATAGACATTCAAAATTCTGGTTCCATATTTAAAGGTCTAAATCATAGAATAGGTCAGATTTCTTCCATTTGTTTCTTCCTACATGCACTTTTTTTTTGTAAAAATAGATTTGATTCAAATTCAATAGATCATATCGTTTTGTAGGTTTTTAGGGCTATTATATTTTTTGTATTGCTAATTATTTTGTAATTTATCTATTATATTTTAACATCAAATTATGTTTACTATTATTTGAGCTATAGAGAGAAATCACAGAACATAACTTACTAAAAAAAATACATAAATGTCTTTATGTATTTCAGGGAACAAGTGTTTTATCTCCAGGCCTCCACATTGGTCTAATTATTACTTTGGCAGTAGTGATCTACAAAAAAT
The DNA here is from genome assembly GCA_026931265.2 of Tropidonophis doriae. Taxonomy (NCBI): domain Eukaryota; kingdom Metazoa; phylum Chordata; class Lepidosauria; order Squamata; family Natricidae; genus Tropidonophis; species Tropidonophis doriae. Next base: position 8,225 of record JAPKID020000832.1, on the reverse strand, counting down.
CACCAACTCAACTGTTTGAAAACCATCCTTGTCTATATGTCTTAAGTTTTGGATTTGTGTGCGCAAAAATTACTCAAAAATTGGTGGTAAAACATTCTTGATATTTGCTATACATATAAAATATTTAGCTGATGTAGGCCAAATATTTTAACATTAAAGAATCCTACAAATCAAGGTTAATGTGATATTAATAAAAATATCAAACTAATACTGTAGTTTGATGCATATACATCAAGAAAGCAGGCCCTTTGAGTTCAGTCAAATTTATTTCCAAGTTAGTGTGATTAGGATTGTAGCTAATGTGGGCAAATTGAGCATGTTTCTTAAAATCTACCTAGATATCTAGAATATGATGGTCATATATACATTCAATTTAAAAAGTGGACACTTACTACAAATTATGGTTTATTAAGACAAACAAAACAACTAATGGTTTTATGGTACTTTTTTGCCAAAGCAAATACCTGCAAAACAATATAGTTTCAGATTTTAATTATTAAAGCCATATTATTAAGGTTATAAATTTATAAGCCCTTGATTTAAATTTAGTTATTATTCAGAATTTATTATATTTATATTTATGTATATTTATTTTAAATCTCTGTTCGCTGCCCATAGTCCCTTTATGGTGAGATGGGTGCGGGTTACAAATAGGAATAATAAAATAAATAAAATAAATATTAACTAGAAAGTCCACTGGACATCAAGATGAACTAGAAAGTTTGTATTTACTCCATGTAAATCCAGTTTTAATAAATATTAAATATATATTGTATATTACAATTCCTATTCTACATCAAACTTATTAAAGTCAGTATCTGTAATTAAGTGAGGAGATCCACTACCAGCTATTAAGAAGTGAATTCTTTCTATTCTTACTGAGTGTATCTTTTAGATCAATTTGAATAGTTTTTAATTTTATAGCAGTCTAATGTCTCCCATACAAGTTGATAGTATATTTATATTGCAAAAGGTTAAAAAGGATCTAAAAAGTCTATTTAGTAGATAATCTAATTTCTGTTTATAGGTAGCCCACATGACAAAAAGTGAGATCTTACTTCAAGACACAGCATTCATTGGGCCAGGCCTCTTATTTCTAAACCAGTACTTCAATTGTTTTATTGATGAATATATTGTTTTATGGATTGCACTGGTAAGTAAATGTGTTGTATTTTTATGTATAAGATTACACATAATGATTGGTAATTTGAATTTGAGTGGATTGTCTAATTTATAAATCAAGAACTGAAATAAGGTATTTTAAAAACTGAAACATACCAATGTAGTTAGAGATTAATGAGACAATTTTGTAAGAATTTTAGAAATTTTCTTAACAAAGAAGGTACAAAGTCATATGTTAGCTTTATTTGTAATAAGGCATCTTGGTGAGGAAAAGGTAAATATGGTTGTGCTCCTCAAATAATAGATAGTGATTCTTCCAGAGAGGCAAGAGGAAAAGAAAATATAGAATTAATTTACCTTGAAAACGTGAATCCCTTGTCTTAAAATAGCCTCCTCAAAGTATATTGTCTTATAAAGAAAATAAGTTATCATTCCTTATCTGTCCAAACTATGCTAGAGTTTATCAGAAGTAATCTAGATTTAGGCAAAATGAAGTCCTGAAAAAGAACTAAGGTTATTGGATCATGCTGAAACATTAAATAAAATCAAAATTTAAAAATTGTTAAATTGATTTTTTGACTTTTGATCGTCTCTTTAAGACATCAGAAGACATAAATAGACTAAAAGAATCACATCACGCCGCCCCAAGTCCCTTGCGGAGATGGGAGCGGGATACAAGTCTAAATAAACTAAACTAAACTAAACATTACTACTGAAAGTGATTGTGAGTTGTCAGTGTAGTCATGAAAGGATGAAAGATGTTGATTGTGTGGGATACTGGTATAGGAAACCCAATATCTTTACAATATTCCTAGAAACTCTATGCAATGAAACATAATTATCCAAACATGTAGGAGATAGGTTAAATAAGAATACAATTAACATGCATCCTTTCCAATTGCTCCCCTGAAAAACTGGCATACATTATAGCCTTATTGAAATACCACAAATATTTCCCATTTGAACGGACCTCAAATATTGTAAATGACAAAAGAATAAAGTGAAGTCTTCTTTCTATAAAGTCATTTCTATAACTCATTGGGGATGGAGTTCATATCTGAGGAGAAATCTGGCACCAGTAAAAAGATGCATTGAAAAAGAAGTTAAGTTAATTTGACCAGAAACTAGTTGTTTTCCTTGAATAGGTACTGGTGAAAAAAGTTAACATGTATCAGACACTAGATGCTTAACTTTTTGAACATAAGAAAATTATCCAGCTGTTATTTGAGGATTTTTTTGCAGAAATTCCATCATACCATTAAATGATATGAAAAAACTCATGAAAATGTATTATTTTCCCCAATTTCTCAGTGAAGATAAAAACAGGCTAGCCTTGTCTTTTTTTCATATAATCTGTATATTACCATTTTACATTTATACTTATCAATGTGCTTTTCAGCCATAGACCACATTCCTCTTGTCTCCCATCTAAATCCACCTTGAAGTTGCTTTAACTTAGAACTTGTTTGTTTATTGCAGCCGAGAGGTTCTAGCAGGCTTTCTTGTCTTCTTTGGGAAAACCCTTAAGCTCAGTTTTCCAGACTCTTCTATGGAGAAAAAAGGGAAAAGGTAGAACATAACTGAAGAGAGAAAAGACTAGCACCATATGATTTAGGATTTACTGTTATTAACTGTCAGTATAGATTAAAATTTCCATTCATAAAATGCAGTTTTCAAATGTGTAGGTTTTATGGGATTGAAACATACCATTATATTTGCATTTAGTAATCCAATACTAACTCAGAAGGGGAGGCAACCATTGCCTTTTCTTTTTCATTCATTCCTCTGTAATTTACTGGATGCACAATTAGAATTCTCTCCCTGGGGGATGGAATGGAGAGAAAATTAAAGTTTTGGAAAAAGAAATATTTTCTATAATTTCACAGAACAGTAAAATATTAAAAATACTGCAATTCTCATTTGATTGGTAACTTTGTTTCAGTTGGCTTTATGAGTTTAAATTATCTGCTATACCCAATAGTAGGAGGATAAAAGGAAGGATTCTGTTGTGTGCAATAGTTTTTGTAATATTAACTTGTAAGCTTTTTCCCCCTTCTTCATCTTTAGTTCATCTCATTGTTTGATTTGCTGAGATACTTTACTGGAATATGCATACAGATTGCTGCTCACCTTCACATACAAGTCTTCAAGCTCTCACCTCAAGCTCTTGAACAGGTTCAGAATCATAATGAGTGACTTATAATTAAATTTGAAGAGAAGTAGGGAGAAATCTTGATGTATGGAAAATTTATGGATGTATGGAAGGCTTTTAAGAAAACCAAATATATGAAGGGGTTCATAAAATTTCAAATTATACTAAGACATATTTTGATCAGAATAATAGAAGCTTTTGTTAAAAAGATCTCTGTGTAAATACTTTGTATACACTTATGGTTGAAAGTCTAATATAGATCATCACTAGCACGGACTAGTCCATTAATGAATTTGACTTTTTAGGAGAGTAAATTTACCCTTAGTATATAGTACAAAAATTGTATAATAGCCCATTGAACATTCTGTAATGTCCTGAGCTTTCAAGAAATTGGCTAAAACTAACCAATGTAGTTAAAGAAATCAGTGATTAAAAGAATATAGTATTCTTTTCAGGCTGTACAAAATATAGTTTGCAGTTTTGACTTTCAATTAAAGTTTGTGGTAGACAGAAACATTTAAACATTTTCCTCCTCTGGCATCTGACGCCCCCCTAAGCTGTAGTGCTCAGTTTACAATGGCAATTGAGCCTGAATTCCCATTAAACAAGTCATAAAACACAACATTGTCACTTAGCAACAGCTGGCATTGCTGAATTGCATTGTCTGCAATTTTTGACCAGTTTCCCAATTGACTTTACTTGTGGGGAGCTGGCAGGGAACATCAGAAATTATGATCATATGATCACAGAGATGCTGCAGTGGACAGAAGTATAAGGAGCCATCTAAAGTACCATTTGTTAAGTACCATTGCAACTTTGAATGGTTGCTGAATAAATGGTCATAACCCAAGGATTACCTGTATTTGCTTTTCATCAGATGATAATACGGGATTAGATGCCCAATTTTCCTATTTGCAAATTGTAACTTCCCAGACAGCTGTTTATAAAAAAGAAAATTTCCAAGTGGTGTGGGAAGTATAACAACTACAATAGTCTTGCATATTAGAATAAAATGAAATCAATCTTTTTTTTAAATGTGAAGCTATTCTATTTTTGAGCATAAAATAATCTGGTCCATTACATTTAAAACAACAACAAAAATCTATTTTCATTTACACAAATGTGTTACAAATACATTGGGATTATATAGCTGCATTTAATATAATATATACCTTAATATTTTTAAAAATGTTTTTGCATAGCCAGCAATGTTCTCTCCCTTTTAAATTTTTACGTCTCTAGAAAAATTACCATCAGTTCTTTTTCTTGTATTGTTAAATGATAGTTTGATTTTCATTCTGACGTTTGTTAATTTATGAATTTATCTTTCAAACATTATTCTTAGATTATGGAAAACAAATATGATATAGAAGCCATGACTGAACACATTTAATAGACATTATGCTCGATTTCAAAAAAAAATTCATCTTAGTTTTGACACTGTATAATAAAAATACCGTAGTTGTAGGGTTTCTATTGCACACTTCCATAAGGGAATCAATCCCAAGTGGCCACTGCTTATATATGAAGTAAAAAAAATTCCAATGTGCATCACTAATTATCATATCTCTCTAGAAATTAGAAAACCCAACAGAATTGTAAGAATAATCTATCACCTTGAGTTTTAAATCAAGGGTAAATAAAAAGCCTCATAATCTATTTATATAAAAATTACATTTGCAGATTCAGTTGAAAAATTGCCATTATGCAACCATGGTGAATTCTATATAGAAAACCAGTACTTGAATGTAACAGTCATACTGTATATGTAATGTTTCAATGTTTTTAGAACTATGAAAATGTAAATTACCTTTTCAAATTTTGATTCACAACCTCATTGAATCAATCTTTTGGTATTTCAATGGCTGATAAGACACATTTCAGTTGGAATTTAATGCTTTCTTCCTCTTTGTTCAATAATTACTCCAATGGTACTTTAAGAGTTTTTTTTATTTAATTACATAAACTAGTATTTTCAAAACACTAAGTTTGATGTATCAATTTATTAGCCTATAACTTTTCCTTCAAATAGTATCACAAATTAATATCTTTAAATTATTACAGTACTACATCTGGAAAACATACATTGTAATAAGATAGTAAGGAATTTGTAAACAGTATTGTTCAATTCTGTTAAAGCACTTCTAATATATGTAATGATCCCCACCCCCCAGTTTTTAAGATTTTTTCATTTTGACTTGAATTTCCAATTCAGCTAATGGATTTTTGTAACCACTGTGCTTAACTAGGGATAAGTCTGCAGTATATATATATATTGAAGTTTACAAATACTATCATAACCCAGGCATTTACATTTGTAATTTGAAAATGAAGGAAAAAAGTATGTTAAAAGAATCATATTGTGAAAAATAAAAAACAGCAATTATTATTTGTTGATTTCTCTTGTAACAATGAAGAAATATTCAGACACATGTAATTTTTAACATGGAATGTGAAACAGTCTCTTTTTTCTCCTCACAATGGCTAATGTGTATAATTGTATCATATTATTTAGGTACAAGTTGTTTCTCCATTGAACCATCAGTATAACATGGACTGAAGAGATTTGCGAACAGTTGCCATCTCTTGCTGTTGCTGTTATGAGAAAGAAAGAAAAATATATTGATCAAATGCAACATTTTGTATCATAGTTCTCTTAGCTGGTGAATTATAAACAATGTTTATTTTTTCTATTTAAGTTGTTGAAGTTTTCATAAATCAGTATTAATACTTACCGTGTCCATCATGATTTTCTTTTGCCACATGGACATTTCTTTGCGAAGTTCACTTTGTGCCCCTGCTAAAAGACTTTCATGAGTCTTTTCCATGTCTTCCATACTCTATAATTAGAATTCACTTTCATGACAACAGGATAATAATTCACATCAAGAAATCTCTTGCATTTGTAAAGTCAAAATATAGACTAAACCTTCAGAATGCTTAACATTTTGAGAAGCATAATGTCGTAAATATCGGACATGTTAACCTTAGCAAGATAGCTAGAAAGATAATAGAAAAATCACTACATGCAACATTTATGTAATATATGAAGGAAGTTTGAAAGTGGAATATAGTTGAGATGATATATATTACGTAAGAAATTTGTCCAGGAATGAAAATGGGATATTGGATAACATTATCAACACCAGTATGTTTTACTAGCAATGTTAAACTGATCACAAAATTACATGATGGAACAAAAATTAATAGAAATTTGACAAAATAATTAAAGAAAGTAGTAACAAATCTAAATAGCTAATATCTAGTAGTAGTAATGACTTTCATTTTAAAGCATAAAAGTATTGCTGTGGCTTTAACCATATTATTGCAAGTAATATTGCACATCAAATATACCTCAAGCACCATTATGAAATTTTAACTGAAAATTACACATTCAAATGTGAACTTGATAAAACTATGTCCAATTTGATTTAAAAATAACCTTTATAAACTGCTCATACAACTGCTTAATTGTTTTCAGCCTTTGACTTTGAACTATTCTTGCTTGCTGGAATGCTTTCTGCTGTTGTCGAAATACATTCTGAAGGGGAAAAAGTATAATGGTTAATAAGTTGGTATAATTGTTATAGAAATTTTCTTTGTTAGCAAAAGACATCAGGAATAGACTTACTCCAAGTTGTATGATGCTGCAAATTTTTAGTTTCAAAACTGTGTGTGTAAACCTGAATTCAACTTGAACCCTCGATGTTCAAGTTTATTTTGGGAAAGAGATCACTAACAAAACAATTTTGACAGCTGGTTTGAGACTCAATTGTGGCAGAAGGGAAAACTGTACATTTCTGATCTACCTATTAACTGGCCTTAAATCGCAATTATTTTTCGTGGTTAAGCAAACCTTATAAAGTACCTGACTTTGCTAATTTTACTTGATTTTCCTACACTCTGGGGGAATAAATATTTTCACAAAGTTAGTAATGCACGCAATTCTATATCACTGAATATTTCATCTTTGGTTATTGAATGATAATTTCTCCTATACAAACCATCTTCAACTTACAACCACAATAAGGGCCAGTATTTCCATTGTGGTTAGCATTGTGGTGAGTCACTCTAATTTTTTGTCAAGAGTTAATTGAATCACTGCAGTTAAATGAATCACAGTCATTAAGTGAATCAGGTCCCATCTCCCCATTCACTTTGCTAGTCAGAAGCCAGCTGTGAAGGTTGCAAGTGGAAATCACATGACCCTGGGATGTTGTGAATGTCATAATACATGCTGGTTGCCAAGTGCCTGAATTTTGATCACATGACCATGAGGAGGCTGTGATGGTTATAAATGAGGACTGGTTGTAAGTCACTTTCAGTGCAGTTGTAACTTTGAATAGTCACTAAACAAATGCTTGTAAGTTGAGTGATACCTGTATAGCAGGAGGAAAAAGGAGAAGTCAGCATGATAAAGCAAATCTGGTTAGTATAATAGAAAAAAACAAACCACTAGCTTTTCTTCCTGTTCCTCTGCTTTCTGTATATCGGCATCCCATTGTTGAAATACATGTAGGAACTGCTGAGAGTACTCATGGTTAACCTTTTGCCTGTAATGTATTTTTAATATTACAAAGAGTGAAATATGTAATATCCTATAAAATAAATCCACAGGAATATGAAATGGTGACTTTAACAGACTAAATTGGCATACTTGAGGGTACTCCGGGAACACTGCAGACTTTAATCCTTTAAGTATCAACATTGTGGCATTTTAAACTATTGTAAAACAAAAATGAAAATCAATGTTTTTTTAAATGTTTATTTTTAAGTTTCTGGGTTAATATAATCCAGATTCATTCACATTATGTGTAATCCAGATACCAAAAAAAGCAGCTAGGATATTCTCCAAGGGCTAAAAGTTTCAGTAAGCAAAAGGAACAAAATGTAATCATACTTTACAGATAGTGGTCATGTTACCATATTTTGAGCACTTGAGACTCGCATT
>JAPKID020000831.1:0-16427 GCA_026931265.2 Tropidonophis doriae | reverse complement strand
GTCAACCGCCCCGAGTCCCCTCGGGGAGAGGGGGCGGTCTATAAATCTTAAATAATAATAATAATAATAATAATAATAATCATTTGCTATCTTTTTAGCAAACATGTGAGTTCCAGAAATGTGCTTTCATTATGGGAATTATATCAAGTTCAGTTGCAAAATTCTGGAACAAATGCAGTCTCTGAAAACAGAGATCAGAAAGTTACCACTGATTACAATAAAGACAAATTTAGCTCTTTAAAAGAAACACATGTCAGGCATTTGGAGTTCATCAAGCTCAAGCAGATTTGTTTGAGGATGGTGGTTACACTGAGGGTAGTTCCTGTTTAACTTGGAATAATTGCCAGAGATCACATGGAGAGAAAGCTCCTAATTTTCTTTGCTTCTGCCTGAAATATTGATTAGTCCCAAATTCAACTTCAAAGCAGAAAGTGTGAAACCACTGAAATGTTTATGAGAAAAGTCGCTTCCCAGGGCAGAATGAAAACATATGATAGTTCTTCCTAAATCTAAAAATATAATCTGAGCTATAATAGAGTAATCAAGGAATAGAGAAGACACAATATCACACAGAACATATCTTGTAAAAATGTATTACATTAAATACAAAAACCAATAAAAGATTCAGAACTTTTTCTGAAAACAGCTACAGTATCTGCCTTATTCTCATGGTCCTAAATACCATAATAATTTCTCAGGTACAGTTAACCCTATATCATTTTGTGCAGAAATGATGTATCTAGCATGGCTGACTAATAAGACATGGCATGATGTTAGAAAATCATCTGTCAAGTCAAACACATTTTTTTCATAAAAGTTCTTTATTAAAGACTTAAGCTGCAAAATGCAATTAATGCTATTTTCTAGCCAGCAATTCTAACTCTGTATTCTCAGATAAACAAAAGATATTTCCCTTAAATAAAGGAAACTATACAATATATCTATGTTCTAGGTTAACCTCTGCTTTCAATCATAAAGATCGATGAACAGGTAACACAACGATTGCTAATATTTTCTAAACTATTTGCCTTATGATTGGATTCATATATTGTGCCCAGCCATGATTAATTCAACAATAGGTTTGCTGACTTAGCCGTAAGATACAATTTACAATCCCACAGTGACTGGATTTACAATATATGGACGACCAAATCAACAAATCACTTATGATTTAGCATGATCTGTGAGTACAGCAAGCGACAGTTTCAAATATTGGAAAGTTGAGGTGTTAAATAACTGCTCGCTACCTATTCATCTTCTTGAGATCTTCTCTTTCTAACTTCTTCAATTATGAAAGTGCAGAAATATAAGTAACAAAAATAAAATGTCCACATTTAAATTTTCTTGAGTTTTAATCGTGGCTTACCATCATAGGTTACATAAGGGACTTGGAATCCTTTTGCACTATTTCCTTCATTTGATTTGAACTGGATCCACAGCTTTTTGGACCTGGAAGTGAAAGCTATAGGGCGCTCATAGGTTTGGCAGGTTTCATATGTGGTCACAGAATTGGAGGAAGCTACCAAACAAAATGTACAAAGTAGATATTAGAGTTCTATTATGCTTTATTTCCCATAAAGTCCTACTATTACCCCAATACTAGTTTTCCCCGAAGATCTCATTTAGTTAACCTGTTGCCAAAAGTCTCTTCTAGTGAAAAGCAGAAGATGACTGTTATTCACAATCAATATGTTTATCTACTGAAGCCTGCTTTAGTAAAGTGTTTTCCTGATGAAAACATGCCATCAACTGAGAATTCTGGGACAATAATCAAAGCACATTTATTATACATTGCCAGAATAGTAGAGGCTGTTAATTTAATTTTAATTTATTTAGACTTATAAACTGCAGCCTATCTCCCCGAAGGGACTCAGGGCGGTGCACAGGAAGTTAAAACAATTATAAATATAAATAAATATACATAACCATACAGAATATATTACAATAAAACTAATTGAATTTGATTAGTCCTATGCTAAAAATTTAATAAAATCCCCTAATTAAAACCTCACCTAATTTAACACAGTCTGTATACAACAGACTGTTATTTCAGAAGAGTTTGTTTTTCAATTTCATTGTAATGTATTCAACTTTGTCACTGTTGCTCTCAACATAGTATGAAAGGAAGTTGATGCTTTTTACTGTCAAACTCTTCTGAATGTTTCCAAAATAAGAGTTCTGTAGTGTGCTGTGGTGAAAAATTTAGAAAAGAATCACCAAAAATTTTAAAATCATGTTTCACAACACATCACTACACTGATGAGTATCTACACAGTTATATCTTGATCATATCATTGGCCATTAAATTTACTGATGCTCTTACTACCAAACAAGCCAACAAAACACTGATTTTCAATATCCAACATAATGGTCTCCTAATGTTGATCCTTTTGTTCAGCAGGCAATGTCTTAAACCAGTGGTTCTTAACCTTTTTGAAAGAATTGTCTCTTGAGCCATTGAGGAAGCTATCATTAGAAGTTAGAATTTCACCTAAGCCAACAAATGTCAAATTTGTGGCATCACATCGCCATCAGGTGATGCATTTTGATGTTTTTTCCCTTCACAGAGCTGGGATGGGCATGGCCTGTGCATGATGCATCCGGCCTGTGCCCTCCCAGTTTGACCCTCCCCCCTGACCTAATTAGTATACCCCGGCTAATAGTAAAAGCTTATCTTTTTTATGTCTTTTTTATGTCTACACCCAATATAGAAATCCAGAGAAACAAAATCTACTTCATTTAACTTACAACTTTTTCTCATCACCAAGTAGTCTCCACATTCATCTTCTATTGGTAAAAATATTTCTGGAACCACAATCAAAATGCGGCGCTTAGGAGGTGGATTTATAGTCCAAGTACACTCAGTGTTTGCAGGATAATTTCCAGGATAATTTGGGGACTCAATGTATCCAGTAAACTCTCCAAGCTCACCCCCACAATGTCTGTCTGAAAAAAAGAAAGAGGAATCTATTATCTACATTATGGCCTATGCAAAAAAAAAAAAAGTGGGGGAAGTTGGGGTAGTGGTGGAAGGAAGATAAGCAATGCTACCAAACTCATTACACTCTCTAAATCAAACTTTAGTTTCTATATAGAAATCAGTCATATGGTTTCTTAAACAATAGTTAATATACAACTGCTTGCAATGATTCAGAATGAAGTATATTACTACATCACCCTGATTGTAGACCTGGCATCTTCCAAGTTTGACAATGATTAACACACACAGTTCTTCCATATGACTATTTTACTGCCCTTGACTACCCAATTGACACAATGCATTATACCAATGACATTCTGGTAGCCATATTCATAGCTTCCATAACTATTCTGATATTCATATCATCATGTTCTACCTCTTCACTACAAGGGAAAAATATCAATGCTTGCCGATAATTTCAACCAACTAATGATTATCTTTATTGCTTCCAAGCTGACCAAATATTGCAACCAATCCACAAGGGCCTTCCTCATTACACAGTTTGTCTAGATATATTGTTTAGAATGGCAAAGAAAACCCGTTTTCCATCACAAACACAGAAATAACTAGCTAATGGTCTCCTTCTTATGATCTTGTCCATGATTTACCTATACTTTCCATTTGTGGAGGGTGGGAGAAACCATTACATGGCTTAGTTAAATGGTGACAATATTGAATATTATTACAACTGATATAGTTGAGGACCTGCAAATAAACTGGATAAAAATGAAGCCCTGTTAGATATCCTGGATCTCTGAGGCACATAATCATGAGTACTTTCAGTACATTGGTCATGGAATTGTTCAGGTTGCTAGGTAGGATTAAGTTTTGAGGCACTGCTCCTTTATGGCTATATCCAGAAGATAGAAGTGACAACACTTATGCTGCTGACTGATGACAGCTCTCCAGAGTAGACTGGATTAGGAATGCAGGCCAATTATAGGTTTACAGTAAACAAGTCTGAATGTTATTCCCTCCTCTCTCCCTTTATTAGGCAATGTTTCTCAGGTTATTGTTGTGTCCTGAACTCAGATTTATATGACTTTTGTCTTGGTAGCAGCACTTCCTCTTGTCCCTCAAAAACATTCCTTACACTTACAAGTGTAAGGCATTGGGGGAATGTCTTTAGTACCCTGGCGATGCCAATCTCTGATGCTCCTTACTTCTTAACTCCAAGGAATAATTGGTTCTGTTGAATACTCCCTAATTCAGTAACAGACTGGGGTGCGTGGTAGGAACAAGGTAAAATGAAATCCACACTTTGCAATATTAATTCTATACCAATGATTCCACATGGATTCTCAGTGGTTTCCATATATCAATAAAAGCATGTAACCACAAACAACCCACATTCCCATTAAGCCTATAATAAATCTGTCTCATGACAACCAGTCCTGGCAACATTGGACACCATATGTTCTTTTGAACATTCCATTTTAACCATCTTTTTAAAAGCTCTTGGGAAAAATATCTTTTGAGTCTTCATGGAGGGCATGGTAAAAAAGAAAGTTTCTCCAAGCTTTCCTTCCTAGAGCTCACAGAGGGAACCAACAACATTCCTAATCTAGACATGCTCATTGGATGGATGGATACATTTCACTTAAATTATCAAAATGTTAAACTATTGTAGTATTTTAAAGATAATGACTATCACTTTGAATTGTACTCAGATGTCAACCAAACCACACCTACAATTCAGTTGGTCTTCACTTTTAAAGGGCAAAAGATTGTACAACTTGCCTATCTAAGGAACTTTTATTCTGAATGTGTCCAGCTATTAATATCTGTAGAAGATGTCCTTTCAAGTAGCTGTTGCTATCGTAGGTCAATCTTTCTGAGGTGCCTTTTCTTGTACTGTTCTTTAATTAAGGAACACACTTTCTTTAAAACTGATCTTGGGGCTCTTAAGTTCAGTATTGGGAATAATATTAAAAATTAACCTTTTTTTGTTAAGTTTTTGTCAATGTGTCAAATTTAGTGAATTTAAACTTATGTCCAATTTATGTTTTTGTTTTAATTTTGTTAACTGCCTTTATCTAGAATAGAAAGGTGGGGTATATATGAAATGAAATGGCTGGGAGATGGCTGGGATACACTAGCTCCCTACTTTGGAATGAGGGAGACTGCTACATACTGTTGGCAGTGGGTGGAAGAAAGTAAACAAAAATCTTGGGAAGCAAAGCCTTAGGTACAGTTACAGAACTCTGAGTAGAAACCTTGATGAAACTTTTGGCAACTATTCTAGTTTCCATGTACTGTATATGAGTTGCATTGAGACTGATACCAAAGAAAATAACCAGGTCAAATATGCTGTATCCCAAGCAGAATCAGAATCCAACATACTAAAGAAAGCCCTTGAAACACAGTATGAGTTTTTATGAGTTTCATTTTATGAGTTAATGAGGAAGGGTGAAAGGCAGCGATGCCTAGCAGCATTATTGAAGACTCTTACAATTAATTGAAGCAGTAAGAAGAGCAGCTATACTTTTTAGAGAATACATTTATACTGAAACTAAATCTAGTTCCTTTGGTATTAGTCTGCCTTTGACTCCTTGGCAGAATGTAAGCTGCAACTCCCCCAAGGAAAGAAATCTCATGTGATTTGCTATATTTAGAAATGTTACCACAGCAACTCAAGAAGGAACTATGGCACAGGATTCTTCAATGATGTGGGGGGAAAAGCCAACTGAATATAAGCAGGGCAAGTTGATCTCCTGGATTCTAAAATTTACTATTCTTACTTAGCACTAATCTTCACCTTTGCAATGCAATATGTTTGTCGATCCATCATAATCAGTAGTTGTGTTTCCAGGACATGAAATACAGTACTTTTGTCCAAACTCTGGTTGATATGTTCCATTTGGGCAGCGGATACAACGATGCGTAGTTGTATTGTAAAAGTGTCCAGGTGAGCACTGCACTATAAAGGAGAATAAGAAAGCAGCTTGGACTAATGTTTTGAAAAATTATGGCAAACATAATAACCTAAATTCACCCTAAATTCATTCATTTAACAACTATTTTTCTTAGAATAATTGTATACAAATTGACATGCTTAAAACCCTGTATAAATAAAAGCTTGTTTGAGTTGGAGTATTATTTACAAAGCACAATTTTCATAATGTGTTTATTGTATAATAGATAGATATAACATTTATAACCCAAAATGGCATATATTCAACTTTCTGTGGAAACAAAAATCACTATAGGAAGCTAGCTATTTGAAATGGTGCTAGGGTTATGTTTGCCTTGCTTGATTGGGAGATACACATTATTTTTAACCTATTTTTGGTTTAATCAGTGATGTTTTAACCATTAAGCAGACTATGCATGTGCTTAGGGCACCAAGTCAAGGGGACACCACGAAGTTGAGAAAGAAAAAAAAGAACAATGGAGATTTGTACAGTAGATACAAAGGAGGGGGGCGCACCAAGATTTGTTAGTGCTTAGGGCACCAGTGAGCCTTAATCCACCACTGGGTCTAATGTATGATATTTCTTACATTATGATATATCTTATATTCTGGATGGTGAAAAGTATTCCTATAGGTAGTAAATCATTATCTATCCCAGCTGGGGAGGGAGAGATTCTTTCCAGGGAGAGATGAAAAATTGGGATTGAAATAAATGATGGCTTATGTTTTGAAGTCTTGTCATTCTTACCTTTAGTCTCACAATCCTGAAATATTGTTGCACTGGTAACTTTTGTCATCAGACCTCCTCCACATGTAAAACAAGATGTTCGACCTGGTTCAGGCTGGTATGTACCAGAAGGGCATGAAAGGCAGGGCTTAAATCCGTCGGTTGAATATTCACCTGGGGAACACTGTACTGGAGAGTAGGAAGAAGGGTAGAAGATTGGATATAAAATCTAAAGCAAAGTGAGTTTTAAATGATGCCTACGTGCAAGCTTAGAATCAAATGTTAAACTTTTAATATTTGTTAAAACAAAACACAGCAGAAAACAGTTCTATCACTTACATGTAACTTGATTCAGAGAAAGCTGCCTATTTCTGCAGTAAGAGAACAGTAGCTTCTATTGTACTATATTATCAGCCTCTCTTTCTGATAACAGGTTTTTAATAGGCTTGTTTTTTTTAGTAGAAAATTAGCAATAGCACTTAAGACTTAGTATATACCGCTTCATAGTGCTGTTACAGCCCTCTCTAAGTGGTTAAAGAGTCAGCATATTGCCCCCAACAATCCGGGTCCTCATTTTACCAACCTAAGAAGGATGGAAGACTGAGTTAATCTTGAGTTGGTCAGGATCAAACTGCTGGCAATCAGTAGAGTTAGCCTGCAATACTGCATTCTAACCACTGCGCCATGAGGACTCTCGTATTCAAATGTAATGCACTAAACTAAACTATTACTAATTAAGAATTCGCTCTGAAGTTCGCTAAGTGCTGAAGAATCATCGTGTTTGATAAAAAATCATATTTGATATTGCAAAAGGGGATTTACTGCCTTTACGCAAATACCATGGATTAATTTTTCAAAATTGTGGCTATAGCAAGAAGTGTCCTGCCTTCAGTTGTTTCCTCTCCTGCCCCAGCTCTTTGCGAAAGAAAAAGCTTATATTCAAATTAGCAGACTTACAAATATCCATCTTAATGGCTTGAAGGTATTCTTGTACATACATAATATAGTACTGTAATGTGTTATCTAATCAGCAAGATTAAGAAACATTTTTTAGTTAAACTGCAAACAAATAGTAATTGTGTCTTGGCTCAAACAATTTTTCATTTCAACCTTTTATGAGTTGTCTTCTTTCATTCAGAAAAACAAAACAAGAGTACAAAATACAATCTCAATCCACTGTTTAAATATGTGTTTGAGTTTACACTTCGACACAAATTAAAAATTGTGGGAGTTGTAATCTCAACGCATCTGGAGGAGACAAGGTCAGGAAAAGCTGCCAGAGGCATAACAGCTTTAATTTTCAATGCTTCTCCCTACTAATTATCTGTGTAAAAATACTATGGCAAGTTTTTTAAGAGAAAAGGAATTATAAATTTTCATGCACCTCCCAATATTCTACCTCACTTCATCTCTATTTATGAAGTAATAAGCCCCTTTAGCCTATATGCTGATAATAAAGAAAGGGAGGGTTATCCTTTGTTTGAATATATTTTAACAATGCCTGGTTCTGCTTATTCCTTATTTCTACAGATCTTATCTTGAAAACCCATTCACTTTCAGTTCAGTTGAAGGACATATGTAAGGCAGAAATGATAGTGAAACTGTACTAAAATGTTTTCATAACACATACAAATGCAGGCCATGTGGTAAATAGATGATGTGGAACAGGTGTGTCAAACTCGCGGTGTCACATGATGTATTGGGACTTTCTCCCATTCGTTAAACTGGACAGGGGTGGGGTCAGCAAGTGATGCATCGGGCCCACAAGCCACAAGTTTGACAACCTTATGGACTGTGTTTTCAGCTACAGGGTCTTATTTTCTTTTGACCCCCGAAATAAGTGCTTTGCCTTATTTTTGGGGAGGGCTTATTATTTTTGAGGTGCAGGAGGGTCACCTCATGGCTGCTGCTGTGTTGCAATATTTTGGGGGAGGGCTTATTTTAGTGCATGTGCTCAAAAGTCTGATTGGGCTTATTATCTGGGAAAGTCTTATTTTCAAGGAAACAGGGTAGAAGTACAGTAATTACATCCAATTCCTATTCCTGGTCTTTAATATCTCTACTTGTGAACTGTTTTGATGTTCAAGTACTATAAAAACAGAACTAATCTGCTAGAACTGATTGTATTCATGTTGCCTATAGATTCTCCGTGTAAATCTGAGTGATGCGTCTCCCAAATTTGCAGTAAACAGATTGCAAAGACAAAAGAAGTGATTAAACTGCTTATTAAAACAATGGATTACTGCTGCTATTGTTCGGCTATACTGTGGAGTTCTTAACTTTTAAAGAGAGGTTAAATCTGTTACCTTGTGGTTTACAGCTTCAATAAATCACTTCACCAAATGGCTGTTTTTATTAAGAGGAGCTAAACTGGCCTTGGCTTCATTTCAGGTTATTTAAGTTCACAGAAGAAGAAAAAAGGCACTAACTGCTCTTGATCAGGGATGAGGAATTTTGTTTACAGCTAATGAACTGTGTTTAATAGGGAAAACGGCTTTGGCTTATGAATAAAGCAGCAGAAGGAACCATATGCGCTCACTGCAGCAACAGAGGAAGAAAATGACATGGTAGACACTGAGCCATTAGTCATGACATAAGGGGCATGACTAGAAACCATTTCTTTCCCAATACTTTCTCTTTAGAGCTTGGAAGAAATTAAGATATTATATGCAAATTAAATTATTTTCCCTAGATAGTGATATAAGAGGGTATGCCACTTTCCTTTACAAACTGGTCAACATAACTGCAAAGATTAGCCACACCAGTTACTAGTTTGTGGTATCAAACAACACATCATCCACACTTATTGATTGAAAACTGATAGTTTAAATGGAGAATATAGGTATTTTATAAAATGTTCTATGTTGATATTATATTGCACAGTATGCAGGACTTGTAAATAGGAAGTGTAGAATTCACAGTAAAATCAAACAAACCTATTTTTTTCGGAATTAGAAAAAAAATAGAGAATGGGTTGTATTGTGGGTCAAAATATTCAGCCATATTTGATCAGAAATATCAAGGGGTGATATATTTTGGGGTCTCATATTAACAATGCAATAGCACTTAGACTTACATACCGCTTCATAGTGCTGTTACATCCCTCTCTAAGGGGTTTACAAAGTCAGCATATTGCCCCCAACAATCTGGGTGCTCATTTTGCCCACCTCGGAAGGATGGAAGGCTGAGTCAACCTTGAGCCAGTTAGGATTGAATTCCTGGCAGTCAGCAAAATTAACCTGCAATACTGCATCTAACCCTTGCATCACCACAGCTCATAGTACCTTGCTACTTCTTGGCACATATTACCTGATGAAACCACTTTGCCCTAACTAGCAGTTGGCACAGTGAGCATCATTCCTACGTTTGTAGTCTAGATCACCAAATCCTGAAGTCCAACACTTGCCCAACTGATGGAGTCCCTTGTCAGATGTGTCTTTGCCCATGTTGTTGTATACTACGAGTGACGAGATCTCATCTTAAGTTTTTTTGTGCACATATGTATTATTATATTACCTTAGGCAGATGCAGATAGAGAATTGCAGTTCTACTCCATATTAAAAGATATCTTTCATCAAAGAAATTTAGTATGCCAGGAAAAAGGAATAGCATGTTAAAACGCAATATATTACTGTAATGAAGATAAATTACAATACATTAAGAACAAAGACCACTGGAGTTCTATTTTTTCATCAAGACTTATCCAGAACATAGAACATATATAGAACCTGTGGTACTTATATCCAGTAGTATTAAATATTTTCATTATATATGTGAAGAAAGAGCTGGTTGCAAATATTCTGTATCCCTTTTTCAGTAATTAAGCACTGTCAGCTACCAAAAATTTACACTATATATCCATCCGAGAAGCATTTGCTTATTCAGGAAAATAAGCCATCAAATAAAAACCTTGGAAAAGGATCAAAGCTCTAGAAACAGTAGGAAAGGAGAATGCACAGATTCACTTCTACCTATGGCTAGGAACAGATCCTGTATGAAAATCTGGACAGTGCTGCCTGTCAGAGTAAGTAATATTAGACTAAATGGATTTAGGCAATATTAGGCTAAATAAACTAATGAAAATTAGACTAAATGATACCTTTATAACATATCTACATTTCCCACATCTAGAGACCTTTCAAGAAGTAAAACAAAAAATACTTTGTCCAGAATATTCAGTCTAGAATCATCCTGTACTTTTGTAATTCCAATACTTTTTCCCCATCTTGCATAACATTACATTATATTCACAGAAATGGCTTTAAAGTATAATAAATTTAGCTCTTTCCTTCTTGAAAAATCCACTGAATACATTTAATAGGCAAAACATACTCTGATTACTGGATAAAATGAACCCACAGTCTTTGAACATTTTAACTGGCATATTCTTAACCATCCAGAAAAAAAATATCTAAACTATAAGATTTATTTACTTTATTGTTGCCAAACTGCAAGCAATTGTCTGTGGTCTCTAATGCATAGCTTACATAACTGTCTGGCAGCACTCTTCAATGCCAGTCTGAAATACTACTAAGAGGCCCTGGGTGCTTCAGTTCACAATATTTAATTCCCGACTTTAGAATTTAGTCTTTCGTGATATACTGTAAATTCCTCTCATGAACAAATATTAGAAAAGTGTCTGGACAGTTTCATACATAGGCAATCTTTACTGTTCCAGATGATCAGAAATTGATGTTCAGTAGGAAAAGGTTATCCTCCTTAGTCTCTAGTATAATCTATTAGTTTCTCTTTAATGTCACTATTCTCCAGGCTACAGCAAGAATTCATTGGTAAAATGATCAAAGATCAAGAAGAATTGCATAGCTAGGATCGTGTTGGAAGCTGAGAACTTTTCCTTTATTCAGGCAACTATTCCCCATCAAGATTCTACAGAGATATCACTAGATCATATTTTTTTCTACCTGTTTCAGAGCAGTTAATAATAGGAAGGGAGATGATAGATTATACCTGCTATCACGCCCACAAACCTCTACTATGCATTCACCTGCAACGAAGGGCAAACCTATTTTCTGTAAATTATTTAGCTAAACTCTGGCATTATAATATTTCTCCAAAGCCTAATGTTAATGATACATTTTTCCGTTTACAGTATATAAAAAGGGAGAAGCAACAGCGGGTCCTTCTGTCCAAACACAGTGTGTTTCATAATATTCTTACCTCCACATTCAGACATACTGCGAGCACCAATTGCTTTTGAGTCCCCAGAATGTTGAAGATTTGGACAAGGTTCACAGACAATTTGACCTTCATTGTCTTGATAAGTTCCATTAGGACATAAAATACAATTTTCGTGTTCCCCATCAAAATATGTTCCAACACTGCAGCTAGCTAACAATAGAAGGCAAAACAGTCAGTCACAGAAAGTATTTTATCTTCTGTAAGAAGAATGAATATTACATAGGGTGAAGCTTTAACCTATGTTCGAATGTACTATTTTCAATTAAAGGTATGTTATTTCACTGAATTGCTAACCATCACTATTATTCCTGAATAGTTACCCTATAATGTAAGTCTCACAATAGATAAATTCTGAGAATTTTACTAATAATATGTAAATGACTAATCTTTCTTCACTTAGAGCAACACAAAGATATAGATGGCATTTCTTTGGTCTGAATGTTCACAACTATAAGTGGATATTTTTTGGAAAATTGACTCTTGTCCCATTATGGATTTCCTTTGAGTTTCTGAGATTAAAATACTTCTACTTTTCCTGTAAGATTTTCCTTCAGAATTGTACACTTTAAAAAAAGCATGTTCAAGTCAAGGCAGATAGCTTTTTTTACCAGCTTTTTATTCTAGATCCACATTTTAAAAAATCTACTTTGTTTCCCTGAAAATAAGACAGGGTCTTATTTTCTTTTGACTCCCAAAATAACCACTTGTCCTTATTTTCAAGGAACTCTTATTATTTTTGAGATGCAGGAGGTGGCGAGCATGGTCACCTCTTCGCTGCTGCAGTGTTGCAATATTTTGGGGAGGGCTTATTTTGGGGGGAAGGTTTATTTTAGCACATGTGCTCAAAAGCCCAATTGGGCTTATTATTCAGGGACGTCTTATTTTCAGGAAACAGGGTATAAAAACTGAGACATGTAGTAGAAAATCTGTAACATACTATCAAGACACCTGTTTTCCAGCTGAAATGTATCTTATTTGATCAGCAACATCTCAAGTTAAAGTTCCCTGGAAGCCAACTGAACAGGACCTCTAAAATAGGAGTCAGCAATTTCCTTTCATAGGACTACAGCTGTTATTTCAGGGAAAATGTTTTAATTAAATTCCCTACGAAAGAAATTGGGTCAGATCTCTAATGAGACCAATCTGTTTTCTTTTTGACACCAAAGTTGAGAATGGTGCCAGACAAAGAAAAAGAGGATGTTCAAGTGAGAACATCTGTTTGCTTTAGCCTTATTCTTTGAGCTATTCCTTATAGATAGCTTCTGAATCTGGCCCTTGAAGGCAAGAGAATTCTAGACTAATCACTTCACTGAACTACAAGATTAAGCATTGTAAAAAAATAGCCACATCAGCTGGGCAATATTATTGCCAGTATTGATTTCAATTAAATAAATATATATATGCAAAGTCTACAACCCCATAGAATTGAAAATAGGATCCATTATTGGACTTTTCCTAGCCCCACACATACTAACAATGCATAAAAACTAGTGAATCCATAGCTTCTGTCTGAGCTTATAGCTACTTAACAATTTCAACTGAGGTAATAAAAACAAGAACAGCAATTTAAAGTATCATCCTCATATGTGAAACTAAACTGGAGACAATTTTAATTAAATAACCAGGAACAGATAGACTTTAAAATTGTGACTCTTAGTTAAAATAGTGGAAGAGTCCACTGCTCAAAAAGAAAGCTACACATCTAATAGTTGCTTTAAGCATTCTACTGAGGTACTCCTGATACTTTTCTCCAGGGCCATAAAGCAGAAATATACTGATATAAACAAATATGCTGAATGACAACTTCTAACAGCCCCAGGCATCAGGGACAGCATCTGGAGGACCAATAGTTAGATTGTTGCTTGCCTGTATAAAATTTCCCTCTGTGAGGTAATCAAGTGTCTAAAATCAACGGCTTTGTACTAACTTTGAAAGACAACACTAATCCTTCAGTATGAACGAAATAGCAACATCACAGCAAAAAAACATAAGGTGTTTCACAGAATACAAAAACCGCCTCCTTTGAAAACAAAGACTAATAGTTTAGAAATAATGAAACTCCATTAAGGATTCAACAACTTTCTGCTTGCTTTTCTTTTCTTCAAATTAAGCTAAGAGCATTCACCATCAACAGATTCTGTTCCTGTAGGCATCCTTTTCTGTTGTGTTCATTGACCATTAAAACCCTATTCTTAACTTATACAAGAGTTTCAGGGGTGAAGTGAAAGCTATTCTGATGCAAAAGATAGATGTGGAGAGAGGCACCCTTAGGGCGCCTGGATTAGAAGTTATAAAGACATTTAAAGGTTCTTTCTGCCTATTCAGCTAGTTTTAGCTTTGAGATTTTGATGCCATGGACAAACACTATAGTGTCTCATTGACTAAGATGGTGAACCTCATAAAAGAGGTCATGATCCACAACTAATCACCCCTTGAAGACCCATGCCCTGATTTCCTAAGGAAAAAAAGACAAAAACTAATGGATTGTATCTCTAAGCTATCTTCTATATTGTTTCAGAATCTTTGTGATTACTGTTGTTTTGGTTTCTTACTGGTTTATGGACTGTGAGCATGTGGAGAAATTTTGTGCGTAAGAAGTGGGCTCTTAAATCTTTATTCCTGAAACAGTATGAACAGTTAGGTATTTATCTCTAATTTAGAAAATTTATTAGCCTCTTTCATTCTGTTCAAGACCCTGTTAGTCAAAAGGGGAAAAGTTGCAAAACAATGAACATCAGATATACAAAACTTAGTAAGAACAAAACTACATACTGAATGTACTTGTTCCTGTATTTTTATCTTTTTTAACAAATAAGATAATAGGATAAAATTAAAAAAATAAATTACAATAAAAATAGGAATAAGGAGTATTAGGTATGCTCATCATCTTGAGAAAATTAAATAATAAAGGCAGGATAAACAAAAAAAAGATTGAAACTCTAGTGCAAATTAATCTGTCTCTGATGAAGAATGGTTTCTTATTGCTTTCAATAATTTTATTTATTTACTATTATTTATTTGCTGCTTCTTTAAGTGACTTGATATCATAAAGGTATCTCATAGATGAAAAAGTAAAATGAAATAATTGACTAAAATTGCAATTTCTTAAAAGAGAGAGAAAGATGATACAAATCAAGGGCTGGATTCTTTCTTCCTTTCTCCAGCTCAAGTAGTCTGAAGCCATTATATCATGACCTCCTTCAAAACTCCATTCCTGCGACGGAACACTACATAATTTCACATAAATCTGGAGGTGAATATGAGCGTTTCCCCATCTCATTTCCTGAGGTTTCCCAAGGGACATGTAGATACATTTCAAAGAACCAAAAGTTCACATTAAGCACAGATTGTTGACCTGAATGGTATGACATAGCACGATATACTATAAACAAAAAGGGAATATTTCCAAACAGAAGAAAGGAAAGCACAAAAGCTTGAGTTTCGTAAAATTCGCTCTTATTATATCAGCTAGTTTTCCATATAACCTGAAATATAGGTACTGATCCTGCCAATTTGCTATTGAAACATTTGTTCTGAAATCTCATATTTCCATCGGGCTTTTGTAATCATAGTTCTTTTGGGAGCTTTTGTTTTAATACATGTATCAAGGATTGCATTGCTTTCAGTTCAATGAACACATGGAGTTAATACACATGTTTCTAAATAAACATATTCGTATCTGCCATGTTTTTGTGATAAATGGAATAAACAATGAAGTTCACACTGTGCACAGTACTAAGTATTATGAAACTGACAAGATGCTTTCAGATAATTGAAAACAATTGAAAAAATGAATAGAAAATAATTTACAAAGCCTATGTCTGAGAGAACGGAATAGAGATAACAAAGAGGACTTAAGCCCAAAGAAAATAAACTTGACATAAGATTCATTTGTCCACAAATAATTTTTTGTGGTGCTGTCAAATGTAGCATTCTGGCATTTATTGATCTAGTCATTCCTTCAATAGCTGCACTGATTTTGTAATATTGTGAGTGCCAAATGACGCAAAGAGAATAAGATGCATATCTGAAAGATTTCATCAATATTAATTTCTGATAATTCTACTTACCACATTTGTTATCCACATGTTTTTGACCTAGGCTACAGGGATCCTGGGGATCTACTGCTCTGAGAGGCTTTCGGGCCACACCATGATCTACACCAGACAGGCGAATATGGAATTGTTCTTTGTTGATGACCTTCCGCAAAGTTCTAATAGCTTTACGAAGCCTTTTTTCAGTCCTTTTACGTGCACAGCTCAAATTACAGGTATCTAGAAAGGAGCAGGTAGCAGTGATAAGGAGCAGAAAGCTTGGACGACTAGAACCATATTACTTAAAAAGGCAGCTGATACAGCAACTGAGAAGGCAGCCTGCTTAAATTATGGCAACAAATATTGTCCTGAGGTGTAATTTTCAAGGCACACAAAACAGACGTTAATGTAGAACAATAACATCTTTAGCCACAGTAGCTTTTTGATCATGTGAAAAAGAGCTCTGAAGCTTCAAAACAGGAGATACTTTTTTTCTTTTTTGCACAGAAATGGAAATGAAAGAGAGAACTGAAAGATCAAACTGCAACAAAGCTGTCAGAAAGGAAGCCTTTC
>JAPKID020000830.1:0-16431 GCA_026931265.2 Tropidonophis doriae | reverse complement strand
CAGCTCCCAGAATTCTCCAGCCAGCAAAGCTGAAGTCCTTCAGACTTAAAGTTGCAAAGGTTGGAGACCCCTGCTATAGGAGCTATCAAGCCCTATGCAACTAGCAGTCCCCAAGCTGGGCAAGCTAAGCTGTTGATGGAGACTCAACAGCTTGGCTTGATGTCCTTCAGGACAGTTTGTGAACTAGTTGCATAGGGCTTGATAGCTCCTACAGCATTCTTGATTCCAGTTTGAAATCTGCTGCTATAAAGCCTCTACTGGCTTAGTAGCAGTCCCCATAAGCAGATCTTTCCACATTTCAGAATCACACTCCACAGTTTTATGGAAGTCTTTTTCTGAAAACTACTTGATTTGGAGAAATGTTAAGGGAAACACTTCACGGTTTTCCTTAAAGAGGTTATGTTTGCAATGTTACAATATACAGGTTACAGTATATACAATGACATATAGATCACATTGTATAGAGGGCACCTCTCTTCGATAAGTGTGTTAGTAAGATATGGTGATGGCATCAGCTTGAAAGCTTAATATGATCTACAGAGAATCCTCAAGATTTAACATTTCAGCCACTGGAAGAAACATTTTGGCCCCAGGCCAGTCTTCCCCCCACACTCACTCCAGAGTTTGCTTCAACGGGCTTTGAGAAGAACAGTCCCTGGCCAGGTTCACATGTCCATGGATTGCGTAAGGGTTATTGTTGGATGAACCCAGAATTTGCTAGATTCATATATCCTGGTAGGCTACTTCTCAAAGTTTCCAATCACTATCTGTCTGTCTGTCTGTCTGTTTGTCCGTCCGTCCGTCCATCCACCCACCCACCCACACATACATACATACATACATACATACATACATACATACATATACATACATACCAGTAAGGGTATGGCTAGCTGATGAGAGCTAAATAGCTTGAAATAGATCTATACTAGTCTCCTTTTATTTATTTATCAGCACAAAAATGTAACACACACACACACACATATCAGAGTGTGTTTGTGTGTGTGTGTGTTTATTCCAGTATAATTCTGGAATGCCTGGGCTGCTGAAATGAAAAGGAATGAATTATATCTATAGCGTCAAATCACAGTGCTTTTGAGAATGATAGTGTGCATTTTGGATTCAACTATACAGCCTGTTGTGTTTTAAAATGGATTCTACTGTACAGCACAGTAGAGTTGCCATGGTGACAGCTTCATCGTACTCCACAAGGGGGCTCTCTCTGGCAAGGGGGATAAATCCTAGAAATAAATAAATAAATAAATAAAAAAACAAGGGGAGTCATTCTAGTAAGGGGGATTTGTTCTGGGTTAGTGGCTAAAGTAGCAGCTAGTGGCTAAAATAAAAATAACCAATCACACTTTCTCTCTCTCCCTCTCCCTCTCCCTTTCCCTTTCGCTCTCCCTCTCCCTCTACTGAATTGGCAAGTATGGTAGCCTGATGCTGGGGACCATGTTCTGCTGGTATAGCCAAATGAAAAAGGAAGTCCAAGAGATGAGCTCCTCCTTTGAACCAGATTTCATATATTCCAGGAAACAAGAGAAAGATATGCAACAGACTCGCCCTTCTGCTTTTTGTTTCATGGTATTTTGCACATTTTCCCCATGTTAAAATGTGCATTTCAAATGCACAATAGGGACACAAGGACAAAATGTTCCCAATGTGTTTTGTTGATAATGTTAGCAACAGTAATTAATCATGGTCCTTCATAAAACTGTACAATAATATCAAGACAGCTCTCTTCCTGAAGCATTCTATCAATATTATGTATTCCCTTACATTAATACATTTCTCACTCATAGATTACGTTGCAGGGATGGGCGAGCAGCAATACAGTATAGTATAGCCTTTATTGTCATTGTACACAATAAATAGAATGAAATTGGTTTTAAGTGTCCTCAAGCCTCTTCCCCCCCCCACATGACCTCCCCCCCCCACCTTGAGACTGACAAAATTTGGTTTTTTATCAGTCTGTGGAGATTCTCACTCATCCAGATCATGGTTGTCCCAAAGATGCTTTTTCAAAAGGCAACTGGACTTTCTTGTTCTGCTAGAAGACATTTCACTTATAATCCAAGAAGCTTCCTCAGTTTTGATTGCATGGTGGAGAATGGAAGGATTTATTTTCCTTGCAGTCATGTGATTGCTTCAAGGAAAGAAGAAACTTAGAACTGAGGAGAAATTTCCTGACAGTTAGAACAATTAATCAGTGAAACAGAAGTTGCCTCCAGAAGTTGTGAATCTCCAACCCTGCAAGTCTTCAAGAAGATGTTGGATAAACATTTGTCTGAACTGGTATAGGGCTTCCTGCCTAAGCAGGGAGTTGGACTAGATGACCTCCAAGGTCCCTTCCAACTCTGCTATTGTATTGTATTTTCTACTGATATTTGGTTTCTTTTAAAAATGCTACTTCAGCAGCCTCCATTGTGGTCCTCAGGTCTGCTAAAGTGATGTCACAGGCATGGTGGCATCATTACACGTTTGACTCATGGATTTAAGTCACAGCATTTGTGTAATGATGTCATGCCCTTCTTTTATCCCCTTCATCCCCTTAAGGGTGCCTCTCTGCTATTTAACCAATGTCTATAATCTCTTCCTTTTAGTTATCTTTCTGAAACTTCTTTGCAGTTCTCCAAGTCTGAATTTCAACCTAAACATGTCATGGTGCTTGGGTACTACAGAGAGAGATTAGCCTGGTTTCTACAGTTGTTAGGTAGAATGTTATAATTTGTTCCATCCCCAACTGTGCAGAAAGAAGTAATAATTCTTGTGACAGTCTGTCTCTCTATCTTTCAAATTACAAGTTCTGGATAAAAGCAGAAGCATATTCTGTGTTTTGAGGGAAAACAATTCTCTGCTCTGGTGCTCTTTTTTGATTGACTTCAACACAATCAGAGGATTCAGGAGCTCAAAACATAAATATAACTGTATAACTTTTCTTCTCTGCATATTTGGTCCTGAACTGCAGTTCTTCTTTGTTGAGATTTTCAAGTGTCTTCAGTGCTTCTGGTACAGAGATGTCATGTAATAATTTGCCCTCAGGACGTCATCTTGTCTGAGGCCAGTGCTTCCCTTAAAATTATGGTTTCCTGTTTCGGATCCAAGGACCACTGGATCAGTATTCTGGTGGATCCTATTGTAAATGTCAAAATAAAAGTAAGTATCAAAAATTATCAATATCCTGAGAGTTTTCTTATTCAAAAGTTTGAGGGATTTTAGGTCAAGCCATCAATATGTCATGAAATTTAGCAACTTGCCATTGTTTCTGCTGTTTTTTAAAAAGTATTTCACTGCTTAACTGGGGACAATGCAAATGCTACTGGGGATATTGGCAATAACATAAGTGTTATCTGCAATTTTAATTCTTAAGGTATATTTGTTATTTACTGTGTATCAAATGCATGTGATAGGCCTTAAACCTTACAGTGGGGGAGACAGTGGCTCAGCAATTAAAAACACTATATGGCCAGGTTCAAGACCCTAGCGTAGTGATGGCTAACCTTTATTGGCTCGTGTGCCAAAAGCAGGGGAGCGCAGGAAGGTCGTGCGTGGGCGTGCCATACCCATAATGCTATGTGCGTGACTCCCTGCTTTTGGTATGCTTTTTATTCCTTCCCCAGGCTCCAGAGGCTTTCTAGGAGCCTGGGGAGGGTGAAAACAGCCTCCCCTCCCCACCTCCAGAGGCTTCAGAACCTTCCCTAAGGCCTTCAAAGTGCGAAAAACAGCCTCAAAAGAAAGTTTAAATCAGCTGGCCAGAGCACAAATGTGCGCTGGAGCTGACAGGGCAACACTTCACGTGCCATAAGAAATGGTTCCACGCGCCACCTGTGGCACCCGTATCATAGGTTCGCCATCATGGCCCTAGTGCTATCTGAAAGGATGAACCCTGGTACTTGCCTCAGCTTGTGCCCACCCAGCAGTTCGAAATCATGCAAATGCAAGTAGATAAATAGGTACCACTTTGGTGGAAAGATAATATGTTCTGGGTGCCTTGGCATATAGTCATGTTAGCCACATGACCACAATAGGGTGTTCAGACAACGCTGGCTCCCTCAACTAAGAAGTGGAGATGAACATTGCCCCAAAATTACTGGAGAGGGGAAACCCTTACCTTTATCTTTATAAACCTTCCAGTGATGACACCATGTTATGTGTAAAATAAAATCTGGGGATCAGTGCCTTATTAATTCAATTCTAGTGCTATAACTAAGCAGAAATGCTGATGCTAAAATGACAGTAGCACATACGAGATGGCTCTGTCTGTGGTTTTTCAATGCTCGGTAAGATCATTACCCATAGGAACCTGGAGCTAAAAATAAATATAATATTCCCAGAACACCTAGAGGATACTTCACAACTGCATTATCTTATCACAACAAGACATGGATTAATCAATGCTGTTCACCAAACCATTCATTTTGTAATATCAGGAAAGCTAACCCAGTCCACTCAACTGAAAACCACCCTTGCTCAATGTATATCATACATTATAAATATCGTCTGTCAATTTTTTTATCAGGCTGATACCCACTTTGATGTCTCCGTATGAAGGGATGTCACTTCATTTATATTGAAAACTTGGGAAATGGAAATTATTAATTATTAATCCTGATCCAGACATGGTCTTCCCTTGGTCATATATTATACCTTAACTTGTTTTTTAACATTAAATCTGTGTTTATCAAATTGATATCTGTCAAAGAACTGTGATCTTTTTGACCAAAGAGTCAGACTTAGCATTTGAATGGCAATTGGCAGGATGGAGTTTGTTTCTATGTAAGAAAGAGAGAGAAAGACTAAAACAGATTAATTTGAAAATTGCAATGCAATTCAGTTGAATGAATACAGATAGTCCTCAAATTATGACTACAATTAAGTTCAAAATTTCCATTGCTAAGCAAGGCAGATGTTAAGTTAATTGCACCCCATTGCCACAGATGTTAAGTGAATCACTGCAATTGTTAAGCAAATCATGTTAAGTTAATCTATTAAGGCAAATAGGACTCTCTATATAACAAGGGTGTACATTGACATGGTGGCTCAGTGGCTAAGATGCTGCACTTGTCGATCAGAAAGTTGGCAGTTCAGCTGTTTGAATCCCTAGTCAGAGTAACAGATTGAGCTCCCGTTACTTGTCCCAGCTACTGCTAACCTAGCAGTTCCAAAAGCAACTAAAAAATGCAAGTAGAAAAATAGGGACCATTTTGGGGGGAGGGTAACAGCACTCCATGCACCTTCGGTGTTCAGTCATGCCAGTCATCTGACCATGAAGACATTTTCAGACAGCACTGGCTCTTCGGCTTTGAAATGGAGATGAGCACTGCCCCCTAGAGATGGAAACAACTAGGATGCACGTGTGGGGAAATGTTTACCTTTACCTTATATTCAGTGAACCTGGCTTCCCCCACTGACATTGCTTGTTGGAAGTCAGTTGCAAAGGTTACAAATGATGATCACGTGGCAATGTGCAATGATTGTAAATACATGCCAATTGACAAGTATCCGAATTTTAATTATGTGATCATGGAGATGCTGCAATGGTCGTAAGTGTGAGAAATGGTCATAAGACATTTTTTTCAGTGCTGTTCTAACTTTGAACAGTCACCAAATGAATGGTTGTAAGTCGAGAACACCACCTGTATTCTTTCCATATGTTTGATATTTCCCCCCTCCTGTCCTGTTTTAATTCATTCATTCTTTTACTGGGACCACAATGCTATTCCAATCCAACAAGATTCTGTTAAAAAGTGCAAAGTGGTAGTACAGTGTTTCCTTGAAAATAAGACAGGGTCTTATTTTCTTTTGACCCCTGAAATAAGCACTTGGCTTTATTTTCGGAGAGGTCTTATTATTTTTGAGGTGCAGGTGGTGGCGAGCGTGGTCACCTCATGGCTGCTGCTGTGTTGCAATATTTTCAGGGAGGGCTTATTTTAGCACATGCGCTCAAAAGCCTCATTGGGCTTATTATCCAGAAAGGTCTTATTTTCAGGGAAACAGGGTAACTACCAGAGAGTGCTGGGGGCTGCACCTATTCTCAGTTCTGGGGCTTCCTTGATGGCAGCCAAAATTCAAAAACAGTAAATTTTAATTTAAAAGAGCGTTACTACGGGCTACTTCACTTGACTGCTAACTGTAGTTTGGCAGTTCAAATCTCACCAGCTCAAGGGTGACTCAGCCTTCCATCCTCCCAAGGTGGGTAAAACGAGGACCCAGATTGTTGGGGGCAATAGGCTGACTCTGTAAACCGCTTAGAGAGGGCTGTAAAAGCACTATGAAGTGCTATATTAATCTAAGTGCTATTGCTATTGCTATAAATTAACTCTTTTGAGTTGTAACCTAAAAGTGAAGTGTACTACCATATTTTAAAAATGCACCTTTAGTCAGCAGAAGTTGGTTTATTTCATATCACTCAGAAAACTGCTTCCTGTATGCCCACTGTGAGTGATGCATTGTGGTCAGGGCTGTGTTTTTTAAAGATTAAGCAGGGAAAGAATAAATAAGAAAAAGCTGTAGCCTAGAGACCAGATACAAATTGTGAGATTGGGACTTTACTGTACTTGCTGTAGACATTCGGCCCCAAAACCACAAGGGCTAAAGTTATGCGATATTTTATTGGGAGGAGGGAATCTGAAGGCACTCATAGCCTCGTAGGCTGACAGCCTCCAAAATCTATTACATAAAATGGAAGTTACAATCCAAAACAGAGTTAAGCTTAAGATGCTGGATTTAATGGGTTTATACACACCTAATGTGATACTGTATTTTAGCTTTATTATATCCAATATGTGCATTAGCTTTGGCAGAGCCACAGTGGAGAGAGAGGGCGACCAAAAGAATTGGTTTTAAATTCCTTGAGATCATTGGTGGACACAGAAAGCTTTTAGCTAGAAGGGAGGAGAGCCTATCAATGAGAAGAAAATATTATGTAGGGGAGAATCAATTAATAAATTAAATGAATTGCCTTTCAGTGGATAAAATCAGCATGGAAACTTAACAAAGGCAGAAGATACATACTGTATGGGCGAGGATTAAATGCAGGAGAGCAGCTGATGGTTTTATTATAGATTCTGGAAACAGAATACTGCAGCTTTACTTTCGCTACAAAGGTAGGAACAGGAGAATCTCAACATTATTTAGTGCCACAGGGCTTAACAAAGGCAGTGTTTGACAAATCCCTTTCCCAAAGCACAAACAATCAAAAAAACAAGCAGACAGGAACAGGAAAGGGAAAATGGAGGCAGGAATAACTTGTGACATACAGCATATTCTGACAAATACTGACATCTTGTATTTGTTTCCAGACGGAAAGATCAAAAGGGATGAATTTTGAGAAGGGGTTCTAGAGATGCATTTGGGGGGGAGGGTGCCAATTCCAAATTTAAGAGAAAGCAAAGGAGAGACCGTGCATTCTAGTCCCACCTTAGGTCCAAAGCCAGCTGGGTGACCCCAGACCAGCCTCCCTCTCCCAACCCTAGGAAGAATGAAGCAAGGTCAAACAATGTCAGTACCATGAAATCTGCAAGGATTTGTCCAGGCAGGTGCCAGGAGTAAAAAATGGACCTGAAGACACATAACTCACAGAAGAAGAAGAATATACAGCAAATATAATTGATGTTTACTGCAACTGGAATTCTTTTAACAATCATCTATGCTGGCGCAGTGGTTAGAATGCAGTATTGCAGGCTAATTCAGCTCAATGCCAGGAGTTTGATCTTGACTGGCTGTAGGCTGACTTGGCCTTCCATCCTTCCAAGATCAGTAAAATGAGGACCCAGATTATTGGGGGCAATATGCTGATTCTGTAAACTGCTTAGAGAGGGCTGTAAAGAACTGTGAAGTGGTATGTAAGTCTAAGTGCTATTGCAATCTTTGGAGAAGCTTACCAAACTAGACCCTGCAGGAGATTCTGTGGTAACATGTAATCATACTTAGTTCTTTCGTTGATACTATGTTAGAAGCACTTCATCTCCCACCTACTTTAATGGAATAGGACAGTGTGTTCTACATCAATCCCAGAGAGAATGACACCCACTCCAGCATTGGTCCCAGCACACCTCAATTTCCTCTTCCACTCCAGTGGAATGGCACTAGTGGCTAAGTGTTCCAGAGGCTGCCCAAAGGCATGAATTACCCCATCAGTGAAGCAATAGGCAAGCTCAATCAGAGGACTTTTCAAGTGGTTTCAACCAGCAATACTTTTGCACTCTGATCTGTTGTGAATTATTCCCAAAGCACCTCATGCAGTTTTCTTCCATTTTTCTTTAGATTTAATATGTGCCACATAGTTTATTGTTCTAAGAGTGGTTTTTATGGGTAAAAAGTTCTGGAAGTGGATGAAAAAGGCTAAAGAAAGTGTTGCCGTCAGAATGAATGAGAAGAAACCTCACATGGAATGAAGCTAGAGGGAAGATGAAGTGTTTTAGAGATTTGATTGGAAATTCTAAACAATTGAAATAAATATTATGAATGTTAGCATACAAAAAAAAAACCCCAAGTAAAGCAAAGTCCTAAATGCTGGCAGAATGTTAAAAAATGGTAAAACTGTATGAGCAGAAGGTATAACAGGAGAACTGTTCAAATGCAGAAGTAAAAGAATAACAAAATAAAGTTGGAAGGTACCCTGGAGGTCCTCTTATCAAACCCCCTGTTCAAGCAGGACATCCTATACCATTTCAGACAAATGGTTGTCCAATCTCTTCTTAAAAACTCCTAGTGTTGGAGCACTCACAACTTCTGGAAGTTTGTCATTCTACTGCTTAATGAAATTCTCCTTAGATCTAGGTTGCTTCTCTCCTTGATTAGTTTCCACTCATTGCTTTTCTGGTCCTTCCTTCAGGTGCTTTGGATAATAGGTTGACCCCTCCTCCCCCTTCTTCTATGTGGCAGCAGCTCAGATATTGGAACACTCCATGTTACCCTTAGTCCTTCTTTTCCCTAGACTAGACATACCCAATTCCTGCAACCATGGCATGGTGTGCTTATGGAATTTAACTTCTTTAATGTCTTTGCATGAAGACTGCATGGGTGCCTGACAATGCAGCTGTTGAGACACAAAATAGCAAAGTGAAAAGTACACTTTTGAACCCATTTGTTAAATGTGCCTTGGAAAGTTTTTGGTAGAATTCTAATCAATTGTCTATGAAATGTAATAACAAGGAAAATTTGGGAAATGCGATATGGCTTCATACAAAACTTTATAGCTTTAGGCAGATCCATGTTTTGCTCTTCAGAAGCTCATTAAGTATAGTAATATATAACTATTGGTTTAGGGAAAAGATATTTTTCTTGGGTCTGGAACAGAAGGGTGATTTCTGAACATGAGAAGACTCGTACAATCCTACGTGGAGTAAAGGGGAATAAATGAAACGCCTAGAAATGATTGAAGTAGTTGTGCTTCACGGAAAAAATGGAGAGAACAATTGTGGCTTATACACAAGCGGATTAAAAGTAAGAGCATGTTGAGGAAAGTCCATTTTTGTACAAAGTTGAAAGAAGGAGAAGATTTCAAAAATTGTGGTTGAATGGAATCCATTGGATCTTAAAAGAAAAAAAGAAACAAGAGGTGTAAAGAACAAAAGGTCATATACAGTTAGTCCTTGACTTACAACCCCAACTGAGCCCAACATATTCATTGCTAAGCAAGATCGTTGCTAAATGAATTTTACCCCATTTTACAACATAATTGTAATTGCCACAATTGTAAGGTGAATCAGGGCAGTTAAATTGGTAACATGTTAGCAAGTGAATCTGGCTTCTCCATTGACTTTGCTTGTCATAAGGTTGCAAAAGTTTATCACATAACCCCAGGACACTGCAAACCATTGTAAATGCATGCTGATTCCCAAGTGTCCAAATTTTTATCCCAAGGCCAAGAGAATGCTGTAACAGTCAGAAGCATAAAGAAGGAAGTCACAGTACCATTTAAGCTTCAGATGGTCACCAAAGAAATGGTTGAAATCAATGTGCAGCCATGCAAGTTCTCTGTCCATAATTGTTGTCTAAATTATTTATTTTTGTAATGGTTATTTCAATTTTGTTTTTAGCTATTACACATACAGGTAGTTTTCTACTTATGGCCATTCCTTTAACAACCATTTGAGGTTATGACAAGACATAAATATGACTCACAACTGTTCTGAGCTTCTAATCATTGCAGCTTCCCTGTGACCAAAATCTGGGCACATGGCAACTGGCCTTCATTTATAATAGTTGCAGCATAACAGGGTCGTGTGATCAACACTGGTGATGTTCCCAGAGGGTCTATGACGATTTGCCATGGCCAACTCACTATGTCTAACTCGCCACAGCCAACTTGCCATGGCCAACTCACAATGGCCAACTCACCACAGCCAACTTGCCATGGCCAATTCGCTGCAGGACAACTTGCCATGGCCATCTTGCAACAGGACAACACACTGCAGGACAAGAGTTACACTAATATCAAAGAAATAGTAGGAAAGAATCATTAAAGAAAGCAAAGTCAATGGAGGCAGCTGAATTTGCTTAATGAGTGTAGCAAAAAGTTTAGTAAAATCAGGTATGACTCTCTTCTCAATTGCATCAGTTAGCGATGGAAGTTATGGTACCAACAGGGGTCATAAGTCAAGAACTACCTGTAGTAATGTTGAAGAGCAGGATATATTTTTAGGAAGCAGAAGAATTATTCATTCTCCTTATCTGTAAGCTGCAGCTGTTGCACTTTTCAGAAATGTAAGGCGATCAAGTGAAATTTCTGATATCGTTTATATCAGAATAACATATTGTAATATTTATCATAACCAATCCATTATTTTTGCAATATCCACAACTATTTTATCTGAAGGATATCCTTTGGAAAAACTGTGTGATTCAGTGATTATCATAAGAAGCTCAACAGCCTCAGCCTTTGGCTCCTGAGTCAGTGATGTAGAAAAATGAATATAACCATTATCTCCTTTGAGTAGCATAAGGCAATATCCATGCTTCATAAAAAGCTGTTGGGGGCATGTCAAAACTATCAGAATGGAGGAAAAAATGTTCTCTTTTTAGTAAGATTGGGTAGCAAAAACATTAAAGTTCAAAAATTAAAAGAAGAAAGTAGACCAATAGACACATCCATTACTATTTAACAGTCAGAATCATATTGCTTAGTAACAAATGCCAGATGATACATCAAAAATGTTTTGTTTAAGTCTATACTATTTAGTCCTCTGGAACAGGCCTACAGCTACATCTGGATTTAAAAATCAATAATGGCATCCACTATTACAATTGGGATTACTCCTTATAGCTAGACTCTGCAGTTCAAGAACCCCTTCACTGGCCCCCAAGAGGGCCTGAAAGTGAGCAGGCTATTCATTTATTTAATTACCTATGTGACTTATATAGCCAATCTACTTGCAATTGTGACTCTTGGCCCCCGAAATCAAAGAGGAAAAAATAATCCACAACAGTAAAACAATAAAAGACACAGCACCACAAGTAGAATACAACAAAGATCAAACCACAAACATATTCATCAATCCAAACCATTGCAGAATGGACTCACCCAACACCCTGGCACAATGCCCAGTAGAAAGACAGATATTCAGGGCTTTACAGAAAGTTAACCAAATATTTGAATCTTGGGGAGTGTACTATTCCAAACAGCAGGAGCCTCACATGGCATTCCTTCATAGAAAGGACACAAACTATGCCTACCCAATAAGATTTTATGAGGTAAGTCATCAGAGATAAATGGTAGTCCAACCCGTGTTATGACAGATTTTATAGACAGTAACCAATACCTCGAATTGTATATATCACTACAGTGGATCAGATGGATATACTAGAATTAATTAATTAATACACACACAAAGAAAGACACACACATGACTATCTAGATAGAAGCTTCATTCTTCATCGGTAACTTCTAGAATCTAGATAGTATTTAAGGGCAGCATTATGTACAAGTATTACAATAGTAAAAATGAGAGGTAGCCAAGTCATGAGTAACCATAAGTAGAGTTTCCTAAACTAGAAAAGGGTGGAATTTATACACAAGACAGATTGGTGCCTAGGATGGATTTGATCTTCGAACAAGATAACAGAATCTAACAGGCTTCCCAAATTGCATACCAGCACACTGGAGGGGTGTTATACCATCCAAAGTTATAATATTCTCAGATTTGGGAATTATTATGTAGTTTTCCCCTCTTCATCAATCCTTTGGGAATGTTTAGTTTTTCTTGGGATATTGGAAGACGAACACCAAGTTCCTAGATTCCTAGAGCACTATTGAAGAATGACAAACAGTAAATCCAACTGAGTAAATCCAACAGTAAGGCCCCTCATTAAAATTACATTGAATTAATAAAAGTGGCAAAACAGTTATTTATCCACTCTTATTGTGTCTTATGACTTCTGAGGAAATGGAGTGGCTTGAGGCTATTAATCCAGCTGTTTGTTTAATTAGATTTCCAGCCCTTGGATTAGTTAAAGTCTCTGGGGATATGACACATGGTTGGATCTATGCAGTGTAAAATTCATCTTTGAGAGAGAGAACAGTTGTGATTTCCTTGAAGGAGGTGATGATGCACACCCTCTTCAAGATGTTGTTGATGGATCCAATGGTTATGAACATTTTCATCCAATTTCCAAACTTCCCTTTTTGGATAAGTTTGTTGAGAAGATAATAAGTCTACAACTTCTGAGGGCTCTTGAGCAAGTCTATTATCTAGACCCATTGAGCTCAGACCAACACATAGTATAAAAGCAATAGCAATAGCACTTAGACTTATATACCGCTTCACGGTGCTTTTACAGCCCTCTCTAAATGGTTTACAGAGTCTGCCTATTGCCCCCAACAATCTGGGTCTTCATTTTACCTATCTCAGAAGAATGGAAGGCTGTGTCAACCTTGAGCCAGTGAGATTTGAGCTGCCAAACTGCAGTTAGCAGTCATTTGAAATAGCCTGCAGTGCTGCACTCTAACCATTGAATCACCTCGGCTCTGTGATAAAGATCACACTTGTTGATAATCTCTGGTAAACCTATCCTCTCAGAGAGTTCTCTTTGACCTCTCAGTATCTTTTAGTACCATTGATTAATGCATCCTATTGGACCAGCTATGTTGTTTGAAAATAGGAAGAAGTACATGTTGTAGTGGTTCCCCCCTTTCTTTGTGACTGGTTACAGTCATATTCATAGTTTGGGAGTGATCTAGCCCAAAGAGACCATGTTTGGAAGCAGGCTTTGGGCTCCACATAGTCATTACTACTGTTTAACATCTATATAAGTCTGAGAAATAGGACAGGGTCATAGAAAGTTGAGCCCTGCCACGTCATATCCTTTCTGGTTGATTAAAGACTCCTAGGAGACAACATTGGGTCATTGGGTCTTGTTGGTAATGGACACTCCTTGTGGGAATGAACAGTGCTTCCTGCTTTGAAGGAAGATGCTGTTTTCCCTCTCCTCAAAAGGTCATCACTGAATCTAAAATTCTGGACAAGTTTAATCCCATTTCCAATCCTCTCCCCTCCCTTTTTTTTTCAGGAAGGTTGTTGCAAAGTTGAAAAGCTCACCATAGAAAAGGCCATGAAGGAAATGGATTATCTGGACAACATTCAAGCCAGAGTATAGCATCAAGGTAATTTTTGGTAAGGGATTGTGTCTCTGTTCTAGCCCTTTTTAATTGATCGGTGACTTTCAATACTTTTGATCCCTGAACCAGCTCAAGGAGTTGGTAATGGGAATCATTGTTTTTCAACAGTTCTCTTCCTTTGTCTGAGGTTGATTTCAATCAGAATTGGTGGGTGAAGAGGTACAGTTCTAGACATCGGATCTGTAAAGTATCCCAAGGCTCAACTCTGTCTCCACTTCTATGTAACATCTACATGAAACTGCTGGGTTAGGTCATGCATCAGCACAACATTAGGCATCATCAATTTTCTGATAATATTTCATTGTACAGTACATTTCTTTCCTGGGCTGCCCTAAGGATGCTTTCTCACACTACCTGGATACTAGGAGAGCCTGGATGGGAGAAATAGGCTTCATCTTAACCTTAGGAAGATTGAATGGCTTTGGGTTTTAAGGTCCCCTGGATTCCATAATTAAATCTGAATAGTTTGTACTCCCTCAATCTTCGCTGGAACACTGTATAGGGGTCCTCCCTATGTCTTGTAGTTTCTACCAGATCTAGCAGGATGGGACATGCTTCCAGTCTTCTCTGTAGAATAGTGTTCTTTTATGGGATCTAGGAAACTTGCTTTTCTTGTTGCTGTGTCTGCCCTATAGAACAGCTGTGCCCTAAAGCTCCAGGTGCCCTGACTGTGTTGATTCTTTGGAAGGCCTAAAAATTTGGTTCTGCCATCAGTCCCTAAGGCAAGGATGTTAAGAGAATCTAGCTGGGTGGGTCTTTGCTTTGACTGATGGAATAGATATGGGAGGGACATACAGATTTGCATAATTAGCAAGCAAATACATAAGAAATAAGACACAGTGACTTGATTTTACTATCAGACTAAGCTTAAAATTTATTCTTCCCCATCCAGATTTCCAGAGCCTCCGGACATTGGATAGAGACCTTTATTGCACCTTTTGACCTGCCTAGGTAGAAATGTATCAGTTATTAGAATAAAAGTTGACAATATTTAACCCCATGCTGATGGATTGTGTCACCCAATGATTTCAAGTATATCTTAACTAAGAGCAGAGAGAGCATGGAGACCTAAGCCAAGTATAGATCTAAGGCTAGATCTTTCCCCCATTAACATTAACTGGATTCAGCTCAGAGGAAGGAGAACCACTGCAGCACAATGCCCCTAATTTCCAATTCTCAAGGTTGGTATACAATTGATAATATTTTGACTTTTTTCAATTTTGGAAAACTTGTATTTTCAGATGTTTTTGGAATGAAGATTTAAGGCACCCACTGCATCTCTAAAACCTCTCAAACTTTCCCTAGTTTGCATTAGTTTTCCATTCTGAGGCGGTGGGAGGGAGATTACTGAGCAAAGTGGCTACCATAAGGCTTTGCAAAAGGTTATGAATCATGTAGCCTCTGTCACAATATCATTAGCCATACCCCTTGGAGCCTCTCCCAGATCAAAAATGACTTGTATGTACCATAAAAGATATATCATATAATACATGCTTAGGGTTTTGATCTGTTGCTCTAATGTTCAACACCAGAAGAGCAGGTAGAATTCTTTGAATAATCTCATCACATAAATTATGTGTTTACTGAGCAGAAAGAATATCTCCACCTAGTTGGGCAAATTAATCTCCTGCAAATTCTCACATTCCTATATATGCATGAGTCAAGACACTATCTTAGGCTAACTAACCTGTTACATACAGAACATCGCAAACACCTATCTTAACTATATTGGACAAAGTGGGCAATGTCTGGTGAGAGGAATAAATGGGTAGAAATCTGACATCAGACATGTCACTATTTTAAAAACATGAGAGAAACCATCTGTGACTGATCTCAAAATTCTGCAGCAAAAGAATTACAATGATTTATTTCATTATAAAATAT
Organism: Tropidonophis doriae; assembly: GCA_026931265.2. Lineage (NCBI taxonomy): Eukaryota > Metazoa > Chordata > Lepidosauria > Squamata > Natricidae > Tropidonophis > Tropidonophis doriae. The sequence continues at coordinate 926 of JAPKID020000830.1, read as the reverse complement.
CTGAGCCAGAATGAATTAAAATGATTAAACAAAGGGAACTGTCTAACGCCAGGATGTCTGCATGCCACACTCAGCAATTGTTTTCTGAATGGTCCATATCAATAAGCAATTATCATTTTCTGCAACTCCTGTATTTCATTTCTTTCTGACTCCACAATTTAGTTTCTCTCTCCCCTCCAATTCATATAGACATGGCTCAGAGTTGTATTCTAAGTATTTGATGAGATGGATTGGATTCCATAACGTTTATGCAGTATTATTTGTATTAGCTGTATATGATGATAGAAGACTCTGATTTTGATGTAATAGATGAGTAATGTTTCCAGGGATATACTGAATCAAACAAGGGCTCTCAATTCTAAACAGATGGAAGATGTTTTGGTAAGGGATGTGTTCATATGAAGAAGAAAAAATCAAATATGAAAAATCAAATCAGTTTATAATCCAGCCAGCCAGCCCCAGCAGTGCTTCCCCAAATGCTGCAATCACCGAAAACCTTGCCAATCGTATCCACAATCTGAAGTCACCAGAATTTGCACAGAGGACCATCGTAATTATTTTTTCATGTTCATAGCAACTCTATAGGTGACTAGGGGCGTGCATGCACATAGCAACCGAAAATTCTACAGAGTCTGAAACACTAGAAATCCGGAGCTGAGGAAGTAGACCCATTTTATGAATCGTATATATACTTGCCAAGAGTGGGTTCTACGGTCAGCTCTTCTTGAGCCTTCTAGCTACCATGTGATGAAAGAATAGGCTTCAGGACCTCAGGAACCTGACAATTTCGAGGATAATCCGCGGGAGGAGGGACCAAGAGGGTACCCTCCAAATAAAGGGCGGCGGGGGGAAGGGGGGGTCGTTACCAAACCTCAACCGAGCTCAACAGCTAAACTACAAAGAGCGAGACTTGGAGGCATCTCCCT